>JAUTBV010091419.1:0-38943 GCA_032361325.1 Lepetodrilus fucensis | reverse complement strand
GGGATTCGGGGCGCTCCTGCTTGTCTTGGGTTTCGTCACAGTCTTCGCGATTCCGGCTGGCTCTTGAGCAGAAGGCTCGTGAGGGCCATGTTGTCGGCCAGCTTGGTGACTGCTCAGCGGTAGCTGTCGGCCGAGCACGATACGGCCTTCTCACCGCTCGGACTTAGCCTCCGAAGGACCTTGGTCGTACCGGTACTGCATTTGCCAACGTTCCAATCGACGTGCTTGGACGCGGATTTCAGCTTTCATTGAACGGTCAAAGAAAAGATATGAGTCAGTTGACAAATCTCTGAGATTTGATAAAACATCGGTGAAGAGTCTAAACATCGATAATGATGCCCAATAGCGATTTGATTGGTCATCATGTGATGGATCATGAAACTGCAACCTGGTGAGGGACCGCCTGGTGTATGGACAAACCGAAGAGCGAGGGCCCGTCCCTCGCTGTCAAAAGATGCTGGTACGTAAGACCAAATTTGGTCTGCCTGAGTAGGAGGACATGGCATGGCACTACTGAAGAGGGAAGAATGGTACGAGCTGACGCGGACCACGAACTGGTCGCAGAAGTACGTCACCGAAGAGGAGATGTTCCCGGAAGAAATGAGTGGGTCGCGGGGCATCCCGGCCGAAGTCTGGGAGACCTACGATGAGCCGTACAAGGTCGTATATCCCGAGTATGTAGCAATCCAGAGAGAAAAGGACTCCGGCGCCTACTCGGTCAAGGCCGCCCTCGAACGTGACTCTTTTGTTGACCGAGCGGATCCAGGCTGGGTAAGCACCATGCAGGCCCACTATGGAGCTATCGCCTTAGCCGAGTATGCAGCGAGCACCGGCGAAGCCCGAATGGCCCGCTTCGCCAAAGCCCCTGGCAACCGCAACATGGCCGTGTTCGGCATGATGGACGAGAACCGTCACGGCCAGATACAGCTGTACTTCCCTCACGCAAACGTGAAGAAGGGCCGTCAGTGGGACTGGGCGCACAAGGCGCTGCACACCAACGAATGGGGTGCAATCGCAGCCCGCAGCTTCTTCGACGACGCCATGATGACCCGCGACTCCGTTGCTGTCTCGATCATGTTGACCTTTGCCTTCGAGACGGGCTTCACCAACATGCAGTTCCTGGGGTTGGCCGCCGACGCCGCCGAGGCCGGTGACCACACCTTCGCCAGCCTGATCTCCAGCATTCAAACCGATGAATCGCGCCATGCTCAGCAGGGTGGTCCATCGCTCAAGATCCTGATCGCAAACGGCAAGAAGGAAGAGGCACAGACTCTTGTGGATGCCGCTATCTGGCGGGCTTGGAAGCTCTTTTCAGTACTGACTGGTCCGATCATGGACTACTACACACCGCTGGAAGCACGAACCCAATCCTTCAAGGAGTTCATGGAGGAGTGGATCATCGCCCAGTTCGAACGCCAGCTGCTGGACCTCGGGCTGGACAAGCCTTGGTACTGGGACGAGTTCATGCGGGCGCTTGATGAGACCCATCACGGCATGCATCTTGGGGTCTGGTTCTGGCGACCAACTGTGTGGTGGAACCCTGCAGCTGGAGTAACCCCGGCCGAACGAGATTGGCTGGAAGAGAAGTATCCCGGATGGAATGATACCTGGGGTCAGTGCTGGGACGTGATTGTCGACAACCTCCGAACGGGCAAGCCCGAGCTCACCGGCCCCGAAACCCTGCCCACCATTTGCAATATGTCCAATATCCCCATTGTTGGGACACCCGGCAACGGCTGGAACGTCAAGGACTACTCACTGGAGTACGACGGACGTCTGTACCACTTTGGCTCTGAGCCTGATCGGTGGTGCTTTGAGATTGACCCCGCCCGTTACAAGAATCATCTCAACTTTGTTGACCGCTTCTTGGCTGGTCACATGGACCCACCCGATCTCACGGGAGCCCTCGTCTATATGGGCCTCGCCCCCGGCGAGATGGGTGATGACGCCCACAACTATTCGTGGGTGCAGGAATACGAGAACGACACAAAGTACGTCGCGTAAACCGCGCCGAAGAAAGGAATCCCTGATATGGCCTTGTTTCCCATTCATTCAAACTTCGAACGAGACTTCGTGATCCAACTTGTTCCCGTCGACACCGAAGACACCATGGACCAAGTAGCGGAGAAATGTGCACACCATTCCATTGATCGTCGGGTCCGCGCTCAAGAAGGCAAGGTGCTGCGTGTTCGTAATCACTCCGACGGCACTGTGTTCCCCCGAGACATGACGGTGGCTGACTCGGGCATTCGTCCGACCGAGACCCTTGACATTCTGTTCATGGACAGTTGAGGATCTGCTTAAACTATGGCCTTTGAGAAAATCTGCACTCTTGACGATGTTTGGGAGGGTGACATGGACTCGTTTGACTCAGAGACCGGAGTTCCCGTTCTCATCGTTGGCATCGACGGCGGAGAGATCAAAGCATTCCAAGGCATGTGCCCTCACCAAGAGATCGAACTGGTCGAGGGTGAATTCAAGGGCAATGTCTTGACCTGTCGGGCTCATCTATGGCAGTTCGATGTTGCCACTGGGCAAGGCATCAATCCAGATGACTGCAAGATCGCCGAGTACCCAACCAAGGTCGATGGTGACGATATTTATGTCGACGTGGAGGGTATCCAACCCTTCACCTCCCACAGCTAGAGCGCCAAGGCGCACAAGGTTCAAAGAAAGAACTGAAGGAGAATCCGATGGCAACAAATGTAGGTGACGCGATCAACAACAACCGGGTCGGGCCGGTAATGCGGGCTGGTGATGTTGCCCAGGCTGCGGTCGAGGCGGCGGAGATGGATAATCCCGGCAAGGAGATCAAAGTCGAGGACCGGAAGGCCTACCTCCGGATCTCTACCGAGGGCGAGCTCATTCTGACTCGCGAATCAATGGAGGAGTGTCTTGGCCGCTCGTTCAAGATGCAGGAAATCGAGATCAACCTGAGTTCGTTCTCGGGCCAGATCCAAGTTGATTCAGATCGAGCTCGCTTCTACTACGACCTCAAACTCTAGCCGACCATCCACGCGGTGCTGCCTACCAGGCATCGCCCACCCAGACCAACAAATCCGAGGAGAACCCAATGTCTGATCAGCCCGAAGTACTCAAGCCACTGCGAACCTGGTCCCATCTCGCGGGCAACCGCAAACGTCCCAGTGAGTATGAGATTGTTTCAACGAATCTTCACTACCACATGGACAATCCGGACAATCCTTGGGAGCTTGATCCAGACATTCCCATGGCCAAGTGGTACCGCGAGTTTCGCAACCAAAGCCCACTCAAGTGCAATGATTGGGACCAATTCCGGGATCCCGACCAGATTATTTATCGGACCTACAACCTTCTCCAAGACGGTCAAGAGACCTATGTGACGGGGTTGTTTGATCAATTCAACGAGCGTGGGCACGATCAGATGTTGGAAGAAGACTGGGTTGGAGTTCTCGCCCGGTTCTACACCCCATCTCGCTACCCGTTCCATGCCCTCCAGCTCGGTTCGGCCTATCTCCATCAGATGGCTCCGGCCAGCACGATTACCAACTGTGCTACCTACCAGACGGCCGACAGCTTGCGCTGGCTCTCCCACACTGCCTATCGGACTCAGGAGTTGGCTATTGGTTTTACCGATGCCGGATTCGGTTCGAATGAGCGTCAGATTTGGGAAGAAGATGAAGCCTGGCAGGGTTTCCGCGAGCTATTGGAGAAGGCACTTGTCGCTTGGGACTGGGCCGAATGCTTTGTTGCTGTCAACCTGATTGCCAAGCCAGCTATCGAGGAGGCGCTCCTTGTTCAGTTCGGTGACCTTGCTCGGGACCGTGGCGACACCCTTCTTGGATTGCTCACTCAGGCCCAGATGCGAGACGCTGAACGCCACCGTCGGTGGGCATCAGCTCTGGTCAAGATGGCCGTCGAAACCGATGGGAACCAGGCTGTCCTGGAAGGGATGGTCAGCAAGTGGCTTCCTTTGGCTGATGCGGCGATCGATGCCTATTGCGGAGCTTTGCCCGATGCTGATGGGGCGGCTTCTAGCGCCAAGGCAGCGGTTCGAGCCTTCCACCAACAGGTCGGCCTGGGATAAGCGGACACTCCGACGAACGTCATCGAGTAGTCGTGACCGATCCTCTAGAACCACAAATCAAGTTGGCGGGAACCGACATTGTGTTCGGCTGCTTTGCTGAGGACACCCTGTTGAGGGGTGCGCTCCGACAAGGCATTGATCTCCCCTATGAATGCAACTCGGGCGGCTGTGGCAGTTGTAAGTTCGATCTTGTCGAAGGAGAGGTCGAGTTGCTATGGGAGGACCCTCCAGGACTCAGTCCGAGAGACATTCGTAAGGGACGGATGTTGGCCTGTCAGGCCAGGCCCGCCACGGACTGCACTATCAAAACCCGCTTGAGTTCGGATACGACGCGAATCAGGCCGGAGCGATTTCGTTCCACCTTCATTGGCCGTACCGACTTGTCGGCAGACATGGCCGAGTTCTTCTTCGAAGCTGAGTCGAGCCCCGCATTCTTGCCTGGCCAGTTCGTTCTCGCTTCACTCCCCGGAGTGGCCGGAGACCGCGCCTATTCAATGTCCAATCCACCTCAACAGGACGGGAATTGGCAGTTCATTGTCAAGAACATGCCCGGCGGGGCAGGTAGTGACTACCTATTCAACCGACTGAAGGAGGGTGATGTCCTACCCATGGATGGGCCATTTGGACATGCCTATCTTCGGGAGGACAACGATCGAGGAGTTGTCCTGGTGGCGGGAGGTTCCGGTCTGTCCCCGGTCGTATCAATTCTGCGATCAATGGCCGCCAACCCGGCTTTCGCCGACAGACCAGTTCATCTCTTTCATGGTGGTCGAGGACCCAGTGATCTATGCACAGCGTCCATCATTGATCAGCTGAACGACCCGACGATCTCGATCTCCTGCCACGAGGCAATCTCGGACCCCGACCAAGCCCAAGACTGGGATGGTCGCTGTTGTTTCGTCCACGAACTCCTCCCCGAGGTTCTTGGAGAGGAGTTCGTCGATTTTGACTACTACTTCTGTGGGCCGCCGCCAATGACCGAAGCTGTTCAACGAATGGTGATGGTCGACTACCAGGTTCCATTCGAGCAAGTGCACTTCGATCGCTTTTTCTAGCGACCCCTGCTCGGTCTACTCAATACAGAGCAACTACCCACCAAGGAGAGAGCATCATGAAGGCAGCGGTGTATCACGGACCCAAGGACGTTCGGATCGAAGAAGTCGATGACCCGACGATCGAAGAACCTACCGACGTGATTGTGGAGATGATCACCTCATCCATGTGTGGTTCTGACCTCTACCTGTACCAAGGCGAGGTGGCGGAAATGGTTGCGCCTGGACGTACCACACTAGGACACGAGATTTGCGCGCGAGTGGTGGAAGTCGGCCCCAAGGTCGGGCGCTTTGCTGTTGGAGACCGCGTCACCTTTCCCTATTCGGTGAGCTGTGGTCACTGTGTGGCCTGCAATCAAAACCAGACTGCTCATTGCGAGACGAGCCAGAAAGCCATCTACGGATTTGGTGTGGCCTTCGGCGACCTGGGAGGCAGTCAGGCTGAACTTGTTCGGGTTCCGATGGCCGATGGCCACCTGGTCCATGTTCCTGACTCGATCAGTGATGAGGCGGCCATCTTCTTGTCTTGCAATCTTCCTGCCGCCATCATTGCCGTGGAGGCTGCGGCGATTTCTCCTGGAGATAACGTGGCCTTACTTGGGTGCGGCCCAACTGGCTTGTTGGCTCAGCGTTTGCTCGCCCAAACCCCAGCCGCCCAGATTATTGCTATCGATCCGGTCGATTACCGTCGTGAGGCTGCAGCAGTGCTTGGTGCCCAAACACTGGATGTGGACGACAATACGGCTGAAGCCGTGCTTGAAGCCACAGGCGGTCGCGGCGTCGATGTGGTCGTGGAGTTTGTTGGCCGAGGGCCAGCACTATCACTCGCGGCGGCAATCACTAGGCCCGGGGGAGTGATATCGGGCGGAGGCGTCTACCTCGAACAAGACCATCCGACCTCGCTCTTTGATCTTTTCTTCAAGAACCTACAATTGAGACTCAACGGTTTTGCCAATGCGGCGATTGGCCTCCCACGTGCCCAACAAGTCATCGAAAGTGGGACCATCGACCCGACCGAGGTCATTTCTCACCGTGTCAGTTTGCCGGAGTTCCCAGACGCCGCCAAGGCGTTCTCTGAGAAGGCGGCCGGAACCCACAAGCTTCTTATTACCCCGTAGCGCCCGCTCTTCCGACGCCAGCAGCGAGGTCAGCGGTAGCTGTCCAATAGCTCGAAGATCACCACGCCGTTGCTCAGGGTTGCCGGGAAGTGGCCTTGCCCTTCTTCGATGCTCAGGGTGACGTTGCCGCCTAGATCGCTCAGTTGCTCCTCGGTTTCTTGAGCTGAGGTGATCCAGAGCTCGTTGTCGTTGGAGCCAACAAAGAGCGCGACGGGAATGTCAACCAATTCGGCCAATGCTTCCTGGTCGCTGTCGCTCTGAGGAAAACCGGGAGCGACAGTGATTGATGCGATGAGTTCTGGTTGGGCGGCCGCTATACGGAAGGAGCTGATCCCGCCATTGCTAATTCCGGCCAGATGAACACGCCCGCCCTCGGCTGGGTACTCCGCAAGGATCAGGTCCAGGAACTCCGGAATCAGCTCCTCCGAGCCCTGGAAGAACAAGACTCCGTCTGGGGCCGAGGGGCTCACCACCACCCAACCTCGCTTGGCGGCCTCCGGTGCCCAGGTAGAGCCAAGCACACTGTCTCGAAGTTCAGCTGTTTGCCCTCCCGGAGGCATAGCCAACAGAAGCGGTCGTTCTTCGCCCGAGCGGTAGCCGTCGGGGGTGGCGACGGCGTACTCCAACTCGGTGCCATCAATGCTGACCGTGGCGTGGATGATGGTCGCCTCTTGCGGTTCGCCGGTAGCCGGCTCGCCCCCGGTGTCGGCGGGGGAATCGACTGCTGGCTCGGAGGCAGAGGTGGAGGTGGCCCCAGGCTCTGCGATGGAGTCGGCGTCGCTCCCACAGGCCGCCAGTGCAAGCGAGGTAACCAGAACTACAGAGGCAAGACGGCGCGTAGGCATACCTCAGCCTTGCACGTCACGCCGGCAGAAAGACATCGCCTTCCAACTGCCAACAGCAAACGGCCAGCAAGGATGGTGACGATGTTTGTGTGGCCAGCCGTTGGGCAATCTCTGGTGGCGGCCAACCTGAGTGGCGAACCCACGGGAGAGGTCCAGGTCCAGCACTATCAGGGTTCGAGAGGGGTGGTTTCTGACCAAGGCCTCTTCGCTAGCGCTCCGAGCCTTCTTAGGGTTTGACCATGGGTTCCCCCCGACGTGCCGAGCAAAGGGCTTGGATGGTTGCACAGGACGTGGCCGGGCGCGGGATCACGGACGAGCGTGTGCTTGGGGCGATGGGGACCGTTCCTCGCGAGCAGTTCGTCCCGGAAAGCATGGTTCAGTTCGCCTACGATGACTCGCCGTTGCCTATCGAGGAAGGGCAGACAATCTCCCAGCCATACATCGTGGCGCTGATGGCTGAGGCTGCCGAGCTCACCCGCTCTAGTCGGGTGCTCGAGGTTGGTACCGGTTCCGGATACGGGGTCGCAATACTTGGCCAGCTTGCGGGGCGAGTCTGGTCGATCGAACGGCACCAACTGTTGGCCTCGAAAGCGAGGCAGCGGCTGAAGAATCTTGGCTATGACAACGTTGAGGTCATTCATGGCGACGGAAATCAGGGTCTCCCCGATTTTGCCCCCTTCGATTCGATCGTGGTTACGGCCGGGAGTCCGGTCATCCCAAAGCCACTGATTGAACAGTTAGTTGATGGTGGTCGCCTGATCATCCCGGTGGGCTCACTCAGCCGTGGGCAGCACTTGTTGAGAATTCACAAGCGAGGCGATGCCCTGGTCGAGGAGAATCTCGGCGCTGTTCGGTTCGTGCCGCTCATTTGACTCGATACATGTTCACAGCAACACTAATTGGGGGAATAGTTACCCTCGATCTGGGAGGTCGAGCCGCAGGGCGCCAGACGAGAGAACTGTGTTGAGGCGAATGCGGGCGGCGTCGAGTTCCAGCTCGCCTCTAGGCAGTTGATGATCGTCCGGCGGTCGCGAGCTGAGCGACAATTTGATCGATCACCGTGTTTGCGGCGGCAATGGTTGAGATGGTGATTGCCGATGGCCACGGATCACGGTTGGCGGCAATGTAATCGACCGTTTCCGGGGTTGCATCGGAGGAATCGAAGCCGGTGGAGAGGCGCCGAGAGATGCGTTCCTTGGCCACCGCAGGGGGAAGGACACATTCCAGTTCAACCAGCTCAGCGCCATGCTCACTTGCCAACTCCCGGGCACGTTGACGATGAACTCCTCTGCTCCAGGAGGCATCGAGCACCAAACCTTCACCTCGGTCCAGAAGTACTCCGGCCTCACGCAGCATCTCGTCGTAGGTCTGATTGGTCGTTTCTTCGTCGTAGATTCCGCCGCCCGGCTCGGCGAACCGGTGCTCATTGCGGGGCGTGGCCGTAACGTCCTTCCGGATTTCGTCATTTACGAGGACCGTGTAGCCAAAACTTTCGCACAGACCACGGGCGACGGTGGTTTTGCCCACTCCAGGACCACCCCCGACCATGATGAGTCGGATACGACCCTGCTCCAAGTGAGCCAGGGCCAAGTCGTGGTAACGCCGCGCCAGGTCGGCGCTGGCATCATCGCCCTGGCTATAGCGCAGGCAGGCCACCTTGGCTCGAACATGGGCCCGATAAGCAATGTAGTGATGTGCCAAAGACGCTGGGTGCCGCTCGTTGCTGAACTCTTGATACCAGTCAAGTAGGTCCTGAGCGGTGGACGCGCCACGAAGCCGGTGAACATCCATGGCCAGGAAGCCAATGTCGGCCAACACGTCGCCAATCCGCCAGTTATCGGCGAAGGCCAGGCAGTCGATGATGCGTGGACCATCGTCCAAGCAATAGATGTCATCGGCAATCAGATCTCCGTGACCCTCCCGTACAAAGCCGCTGGCGATGCGATGATCAAAGAGTGGTTGGCGGTGATGGAGGTATTGATGGATCAAGCTCTTTGCTCGTTCGTAGTCGGCTTCCTCCAAGACCGAGCCGACAAAGGGCGCGATATCGACCAGGTTGCCTTCCCAGTTTGAGCGAACGGCATCTCGAGTCGCCATCGAGGTATCTGCCGGTGGCGGGGTTGAGGCATGGAATGCGGCCATGGTTCGAGCCACATCGCGAAGGCAGTCCGAGGCGTCAGACTCGGCCAGGAGATGAGAAAGGGAACGCTCCGCGGGGAGCCTTCGCATAACGATGAGTCGGTCGACAAGCTCGTCGCCTTCATAAATATCGGCCGTACCGAGGTAGACGTCAGGAGCAAAGCGCTTGTTGAGCTCGAACTCCCTTAGCGCGGCTTTGATCCGATACTCAGACTTTGAATAGTCAAGGAAGTCCAGGGTGATGGGTTTGAGCAGTTTGTAGACGCGATCGGGGGTAAAGAATACAAAGGAGATGTGGGTTTCGATCGAACCCAATGCTGCTTGGGAACCCATAAGGGCAGGGTGCCACGCATTGCCCGGTGCGGCCCAGAGCCCTTTGTCCTCAGCACCGACTGGCTGAGGCCATCAGATTGGGAATAGAGGATGACCAGTTGCAAGCAGGCCTGAGCTATGGCGTTTCGTATGTTGGCCAGCAACTGCTGGAGTGTTGGAGCCAGCATCACCGATTCGGCCCGTTGAACTATGACGGCCCGTCGAGGTAGGCCTGAATGGTGGGTGAGACCGCATCGATCAGGTCTTCCAGGGTCGTTTCGGCGAGGGCTTCGACACCGATCAGTTGCCGTGCAACGACAACACCCACTAGCTGGGATACCGCGAGAGCGACTCGAAGTTCGCTATTTGGGCCGGGCGCCAGCTTGCCGGCGTGAGAATGGAGTGCGTTGGCGATGAGCTGTCGAAAGATACTGGCGGCCTGATCATTGGTGTTTGAGGCCCGAAGAAGAGAAATACCCGGAGACGACGGCCCGGCCAACAGGGTGAGGTAGCTGCGGGTAAGAAGCTCGCCGCGTTGATCAAGCGGAGCATCCACCACGGCGGCGAGGACTTCGGCGGGATCGAATGGAAACCGGTGAGCGACAGCGAAGAGGTTCTGTTTTGTGTCGAAATAGTGGATAAGAAGCGCCGGGTCAACATCGGCGGCGGTGGCAATGGCACGGATTGTGGCACGTTCGAAACCGCTCTCCCCAAAGACGTCCCTAGCCGCGGACAGGATTGCCTGTCGGGTTTGTTCAGGGTTGCCCTTTCGCCGCCCGAGTGGACGGCCGCCACCGGTGTTATTGGGGCTCACCGGGTGGCTTTTCTTTCTGATTTAGTGTCGAGCTCGATCAGGACTTCTTCCAGGGTCATTGATTTCAATCCTACGATGGCAGTGATTCCGGCCCGGTCGACTATTGACCGGATTGTTTCGACCGTCGTACCCAATACCCGCACGTCTCGACGATCAAGGCGAAGTGGATAGTCGTGGTGCCCCAGCAGCCGGAAGACTTCTTGCCAGTGCTCGGACGAAACCGAGACAACCTCCCGTCCGGCGACCACCTCCTCGGTTGTTCCGGTGGCCACCACCCGTCCCGCGGACATGATGAGGAGCCGATCGGCTTGCTCGGCTTCGTCCATGTAGTGAGTCGACACCAATACTGCCGTACCCGAGTCGGCCTGCTGGTGGATGAGGTCCCAGAGCTTGCTGCGGGTCAATGGAGACACCCCAGAGGTGGGTTCGTCGAGGACCAGAAGCTCGGGGTGGTGCTGGGTGGCGGCGGCAAAGGCGGCCCGTCGTTGGGCGCCAAGGTTCAGAGCCCCAAATAGCGGGGCGCCTACATCCCCGTCACTGCCGGTATCGGGGGGCTGGGACCCGAAGACCTCTGCTCGAAACTGGAGGTTCTCCGCAACGCTAAGATCGGTGTAGAGCCCAAGGTCCTGGGGAACGTATCCCATCCGGCGGCGTTGTTCGCGGCTTGGGCGTTTTCCAAAAACCCTGACATGACCGCTGCTGGGGTTGAGTAAGCCCAGCAGCATTCTGATCAGGGTGGTTTTGCCAGCGCCATTGGCACCGAGCAGTCCCACGATCTCGGATTTCTGGATGGCAAGTGTCACCGAGTCAACAGCAGTGAAGTGACCGAAGGTTCGGCTCAGGGCCTGGGCCTCGACGACAGTCATGGCCGACTCCCCCCGGCGATCAGTTCGTGGACGATGGCGGCGTCTTCCAGGGTGAGGGACCGGTGCCGGACACCTTCGGGTTCCCATTGACGCCAGCGGCTGCCGTGTCGCCAAGCCGTTGCCCGCTCGCCTGGCGTGGCGCGGTCTGCTACCGCTCCAGGAACACTGGCGATGATCTCATCGGGTGTCCCGGAGGCGATGACCCGTCCCTCGTGCAGTAGGGTTACCGACCCCGCTCGGTCCGCCTCATCGAGGTAGGTGGTGGCGGCAACCACGGCCGCACCCCGGGCAGCCGCATTGGTTACGAGGCGCCAGATCTCAAGCCGGCTCACCGGGTCGATACCGGTTGTTACCTCGTCCAGTACCAACAGATCCGGTTCGGGTAGCAACGCCATACAACCGGCGAGCTTCTTGCGTTGACCGCCCGACAGGTTTTCAACCAGCCGATCTTGAAACCGCTGAATCGTGGCCCGTTCCAACAACAGCGTCGCTCGGTCTTGCCAGTCGGGAAGCTGGTAGGCATCGGCCACAAACTCCATATTCTCAGCGACGGTCAAACCTGTGAACAGACCGCCGTGAGAGGGAACAAACCCGATCCGCTCCGGTGTTGGCAGCCTTATGGACCCCGTCTGACCAATATCGAGACCGGTGAGAACCCTTAGCAGAGTTGACTTTCCGGCTCCGTCACCGCCGATGACCGCATGGATTACGCCTCGTTCGACATCCAGAGAAACCTTGTCCAAAGCGGTGGTGGCCCCGAAGCGTACGCTCACCGAACCCAATGACCAGCTCATGGTTGCACCAGTGAGCCGGCCAGTTCGTTATTGGTTGGCCTGTCGGAGAGCTTGGGAGCCAGATCCTTACGGAAGCGGACCAGGGCTACCCCAAAGACAACGAGGGCCATCAGGGCCAGCACGCCGGCGGGAAAGAGCAGCACCGAGACATGGGACCCCTTCAACATGATCCCCCGCATCCCAATCACAAACCACGTGAGGGGCATGAACCAGCCCAGCCATCGCACACCGGTCGCCATTGACTCCAACGGAAAGATCATCCCGGACAACATGATCTGCGGTACGAGAGTCATGATCGCCAACTGAATCGCCTCGCCCTGACTCTTCGACACCGTTGATATCGCCAGTCCCAGACCCAAGACGACAAACAGGAACAGGAGCCCAAAGACGCCAAACATTAGGACCGAGCCCACGAACGGAACATCAAACAGCCACAGCCCAGCAACGGTGACCGCGATCATGTCGACCAGTGAGACAAGGAAGTAGGGGGCGATCTTGCCAACGGTGACATCGATTGGACGGAGCGGCATGATCGCCAGTTGCTCGAGGGTGCCCTGCTCGCGTTCTCGTACGACGCCCAAGCTGGTGATGACGGTGCCGACGAACAACATGATGTAGCCGATAAGGGAGGGCACCATCACGGTTGCGGTGTCGAGGTCGGGGTTGAACAAGATTTCTGGTTTGATGCCGGGGGGAACTCTCCGCAGGGCCGACTGGGCGACAAATAGCTCGGTCCCATCAATAAGTAGCTCACTGCCGCGAGTGTCGGTGACAAGGACGACTCGTACCTTGGAGTCTCGCAGCAGGTCATGGGCTGCTTCAACGCCTTTGGAAGAATCGACGCTTTCTACGGAAAAAGCACCAGGCAGTGAGCCGGCAACGTTGTCTGCATTCGGTCCTACTACCGCCGTTGAGATTTCGGTGACATCGAATCGGGCGGCGTATCCGAAGACCACCAACAGCATCAGAGGCATTCCGATCATGAGCACGAGCGTGCGCCGATCCCGCCGCATCTGACGGAACTCCTTCAGAATCATGGCCTTCATCCACTACCTCCAAGGAACTCAATGTCTGTTGAATAATAACTCTACACGCGTTGAGATCATGGTCAAGAGACCAAGATGCCGCGGTTCTTTGCCGACGGGCCATGCGATAGCCCCTTGAGGGCGGTTGCTCTCTGGCTCAGCTTCGTAAGGCGTCGGCGGGTTTCAGACGCGCAACCCGCTTGGAGGAAAACAGACTCACCAATCCACCCGCAAGTACCGCCGCCACGGTCGCCGCCAGGGCTGCTCTCCAGGACAGCTCAGCGGCGATCCTGAACGGCTCGGGTGGTGCCGCCTCGGCCAGATCGAGTGTCGAACCGGAAACCGAGGGCAGATCAATTGGCACCTGCGCAAGTCCCAGGACCACCAGCCAGCCCAGAATGATGCCAAGGACAGAACCCAAGGCGCTCAGCACAAGTCCCTCCACGGTAAAGAGGCGAACTACGTCACCCGCCTTCCACCCGGTTGCCCTCATCACCCCAACTTCGCTTGTCCGTAGATTGATGCCAGCATGCAGCGTTACCGCCGCAAGAACCAGTCCGGCAAGCAATGCCGCGATCGCTGCGACGTTGGCGAAACGGTCGGACACCTCGGTAATACCACCCATGACGGAGACGATGCTCTGTTCGGTGGTTGCGGAGATTTCTCCCAGTTGGGTCTCCGCTTCTGTCACCACCACCTCGACATCGGCAGCCTCATTGACCCGCAGATAGGCCTGGTTGACCTGATCGGCTTCAAGTCCGGCCAGTAATTGAGCGTCGGCAAGCGGTAGGTAGAAGTTTGCACCGGCGGTCTGTTTTGCTCCTGCAACCGACACGATGCCGATGACCTCAAACTGGGTGTCTCCGATTTCCACTGTTCCGCCGGGTTGTAGACCAAAGAATGCGGCATAGTGCTGGTCGACCACCGCGACTCGGGCGTCGTCCGCTTCAAAAAAGCGCCCCTGGACCACCGAGTGTGCCAGTTCGGACGGCCCGGTGGTGGGAGCACCGTTGGTACCGGGCTGGTTCGCGAGGCCGGGGGACTCAGCTTCAACAGCAACTCCCAACACCGTTTGGTAGCTGTTAGCTGAAAAGTCCCACAACAGAAGACCGCCACTGACGTTGGCCACCGCTGGGAGCACACGGAGGCGATCGAGTTCCTCACCCCTGAGAGGGGCAAGGCCAAAGGGTTGACGGATTCCTCGCGTTGTCTGCTGTGATGCCTCACCCGAAACGTCGGGGCGAGAAATCACAATGTCTGCGCCAACGTCTTCCAAGGGCCTGCGGGCGGCACTAGCAAACCCATTGGCCGCTCCAATGAGCGCGGTGAACAGGGCAACCCCCAGGGCCACTCCGATCAGGCTTCCAACCGTTCTCGATAGGCGGAATCGCCCCTCAGCAAGCAGGTAGGTCCGCATCAGCCGCCTTGGGAATTGCCCACCACATCGGTGAGAACGGTTCGCAGGTCGTCAAATGTCCACTCGCCCTCGGCAACAATGCCGGTGCCGCCACCTTGAGGGAAGCTCTGGAACTGCACCGCTCGACCGTCGATCTCGAACTCGGGCTCACCATTGATGAAGATGGCAATTGGGGTGTGCTCATCGAGTCCGTTCTCCTCGGCGAAGGTGTCGCCCTCTGGGGTGCCGAACTGGTAAGTCACGAG
The DNA here is from genome assembly GCA_032361325.1 of Lepetodrilus fucensis. NCBI lineage: Eukaryota > Metazoa > Mollusca > Gastropoda > Lepetellida > Lepetodrilidae > Lepetodrilus > Lepetodrilus fucensis. Next base: position 24,250 of record JAUTBV010091419.1, on the reverse strand, counting down.
CGTCACATCCTGACCGAACTCCTGAGCGAGGGCGGATGCCTCCTCGGTGGTTGGTCGAATTGGGGCGTGGTCCAGCGAGATGATCTCTACGAGTACCGGGCCGCTGGGATGGGACTCGGCACTACCGGTGCAGGCACTAAGAAGCCCCAAAAGAGCGAGAACTAGTAGGTGTGGTTGTTTGAGGCGGGTTCTAAGCATCGATCTGAACTCCATCTTTCATGCGGATTATTCGGTCGGCGGAAGTGGCAACTTCGTCATCGTGGGTGACGATGAGCAGGGCAACATCGGCGTCATCGCGTAGCTGGTGGAAGAGTTCGAGAATCTCCTGACCGGTTTCGGAATCAAGATTGCCAGTGGGCTCATCGGCGAGAATGATCCCGGGTTGGTTGATGAGGGCGCGGGCTATGGCCACCCGCTGCTGTTCTCCCCCCGACAGTTGGGATGGTCGATGATCGACTCGATCGGCCAGGCCAACCATCCTCAGTCGGGTCGCCGCCCGTTCGCGGCGTTTGCTGGGCGGTATCTTCTCGGGGTAGAGGGGGAAGGCGACGTTCTCCAAGGCACTCAGTGTCGGGATCAGATGGAACGCCTGAAAGACTAGGCCGATGTTGGTTCGTCGCCAAAGGGCGAGACCGTCTTCGTCTAGATCTGCCAGGTTGTGGCCGTTGTACAAGACATGTCCCTCGGTTGGTTGTTCGAGCCCAGCGAGCAGGTGCATCGCCGTACTCTTACCCGAACCTGATCGGCCGATCATGGCAACTATCTCACCGCTATCGATTTGCATGGTGAGGTCTCGTACGGCCGAAACCTCTCCGAAGGACTTGAACAACGACTTTGCTTGTAGAAGTTCACTCACTTCGCAGGACCTCAGCTGGTTTGATATTGGCAATACGGCGTGGCAGCCACAAACTGATAAATGCCGCCGCCACGAGGGAGAGCACGATGGCCAGCGCAGCCATTACCGGAGTGATGTTGGCCTCCAACGGGACGACAACACTCACGTCGGTGGCACCACCGGGTAAGAAATGTGGTGATGGGCTGAGTTCCCAGGGCACGGGGATGATCACCTCGGACCTGCTCATCAACCCAGCCATCAACCAGGCCAGCCCAAGGCCAACGAGGCCTCCGATGAGGGTGATAATCAGGATCTCTGACATCAGTTGCCGGGTAATATCACGGGTTCGCCACCCGACGGCGCGCATCATGGCGATCTCTCGTCGTCGTTCCCAGACGCCGCTGGCAACGGTTCGAAGAAGGATGGACACCGCAAACAAAAAAGCCAGGATGCCGACGATGAGTCCAAACCGATCGATCAGATCGAAGAGCGCGCCAAGCTGTTCGCCGAAAGACTCCACGGAGGAGACCAGAGCTTTCTCACCCAACACCGTCTCGGTAGCAGCGACCACCTGTTCGGCCTGAGTCTGCTCTGCCTTGATGAACAACAAGTTGGAATCATCAGACCTCATGTCATGAACGGCTAGGACGTTGGAAGCCACAGACGACATGGCTTGGGCGTCTATGAGGGTCAGGTACACATTGGCGTTTGCGATCTGGCCGACACTGGCCGTATCGACCAATCCCACGACCGTAAATGGTCGGTCGGCCATCGATAGGGTGTCCCCCAGCCCAAGGCCGTTCTGGGTAGCGAAGCTGGTATCGATGATTGTCACTCCGGTGTCACCGGATTCAAGGAAACGCCCATCCAGCAACCCTGCCCTTAGTCGGCCGGGACCGAAATCGACCGCCGGGTCAAATCCCAACCCCGCTAGAAATCCGTCACCTTCAAATGACCAGAAGAAGAGGCTCTCGGCGACACCCTCAACGCCCTCAAGGGCGGCGATCGTTGCTACCTCGTCGGGATGGACCGGGGCAACCGAGTGTGGGAAGACAATTCCCTCGAAGACCTCCGGAACATCACCCTGCCGCTGGGCGGTAATATCGGCTCCGAGTTCGGACAGGGGTGTTCGAGCCGCACTAACAAAGCCCGCAGCGTAGGCCTGCAGGCTTACGACGAGGGCAATCCCAATGGCGATGCTGACAACCGCAGCCAAGGACCGAGATGGACGGCGCAGGAGCTCCGACGCTGTATAGGAGGTCATGGATTGGACGTCGCAAATTGCTCGGTCGGGTCAGCTACTTGCAAGCGTTCATCGCTGGCGTAGGCGGCTTCTTCCAGGAGTTGGAGTGACTCAACCACCTCGCAGCGACGGTCTGGAGGTAGCCGGGCCAACAACAGCTCCATTCTGCGTCGGCGGGCCGAACGCAAACGGTTAGCAGCATCCCTCCCGTCATCGGTTAGGACCAGGTTGATCCCGCGCCCATCGGAGTCGGTTGCTTCTCGAATGACCCAGCCTCGCTTGACCAGACCGGCGACGACCCGACTGACGGTGCTTTTCGCCAACCCGAGTCGGTCAACGAGATCCATTTGTCGGATTGAACCGGCCTCCAATTCGCTTAGCGCATGGGCATCGGCTACTCCGGCATCAAAGCCACATGACGTTCGAATGGGGCGGTGGAGCCCGAAGTAACGCACGAAGGAAACCACCGCTTCGGCAAGATCATCGGCATCGGACATCGTTCGAACCTACACCTTGTTCGAAGACACAACTACTTTAGAGCCAACCAATAGCCTCGGAACCATTTCGTTGAGTTGCCGGGGTTGGAGTCCAACACCAAGTTGGTGGCAGCATCAACCAGGGCGACTGTCCGCTGTTCGTCGCTCGGGTGGGATCCCAGGAGCCCTAGCGCCCTAGGGGATGCCAGACGGTCTTCATCTCGCAGAAGTCTCCGATGACATAGGGGCTTTGCTCGTCCGCAGTACCCCGAACCAGACGCTTGACATTGTCGGCCGCCTCCGCGATGACCTCTGGATCCAAGTCGCTGGGTGCACCGGTGAGGTCGACGGCATTGATATCACGATGGCCAAGCAGCCAGGGCAACAGCTCGCCGCTGTCACCGGTCAAGATGTTGACCACACCACCGGGAACATCAGAGGTGGCAAACACCTCGGCCATGGCCACCGCTGCGAGGGGCGAAGTCTGTCCGGCCAGCATGATGGCGGTATTGCCACTCACCAAGGCGGGAGCCAGACGTGAGGCCAACCCAAGAAGGCTGGGATTATCGGGCGAGACAATACCGACAACGCCGGTGGGTTCGGGGAAGGTGAAGTTGAAGTAGGGGCCGGCGACCGGGTTCACGGTTCCGGCCACATGATGAAACTTGTCGCACCAACCGGCGTACCAAACCCAACGATCAATGGCCTTGTCGACCTCGCGACGTGCCTTGCGGGCATCGAGCCCGCAATGACGCAGCTCTTCGACGAACTGGGTCCGTCGACCTTCCATCACCTCTGCCACCCGATAAAGGATCTGGCCTCGGTTGTAGGCGGTACGACCGGCCCAACCCGACTGGGCCGAACGGGCCGCCCGTACGGCCTCACGTAAGTCCTTGCGGGAAGCCCAGGCAACGTTGGCGATTAGTGAACCGTCGTCGTCGTTGACCGCAAAGGTTCGGCCAGACTCTGATCGAGGAAAGGCCCCACCAATAAAGAGCTTGTAAGTTTTCTGAACATCAAGTCTCTCGACCATCACGAACCTCCCGCCATTGGCGTATGAGAGACATAGGGAACCAGACCGTGCAGGCCACCCTCTCGTCCGAAACCACTTTCCTTGTAGCCACCAAAGGGGCTAGCAGGATCAAACTTGTTGTAGGTGTTGGCCCAAATGACTCCGGCGTCCAAGCGATCGGCCATCCACAGAATCTTTGAGCCCTTTTCGGTCCATATGCCCGCCGACAATCCATAGGGCGTGTCGTTGGCTTTTGCCACCGCCTCTTCGGGAGTTCGGAAGGTCAGCACCGACAGAACTGGGCCGAAGATCTCATCACGAGCGATCCGTTGGCTCTGGTGCACATTGGTAAATATGGTGGGCTTGAACCAGAAACCCTGATCGGGTAGCGAACACTCGGGCTGATACAGCTCGGCTCCCTCTGCTACTCCGGATTCCACCAGTTCGGTGATACGTCCCAACTGGGCGGCGGAGTTGATAGCACCAACATCGGTGTTCTTGTCCAGGGGATCGCCAACCCGCACGGTGGCCAGGCGACGTTTCAGCCGCTCAACGAAGGAGTCGGCGATGGACTCTTGAACCAGAAGGCGGGAACCGGCACAGCAGACATGGCCCTGGTTGAAGTAGATGCCGTCGATTACGCCCTCGACTGCTTGCTCGATGGCCGCATCTTCAAAGACAATGTGAGCGGCCTTGCCCCCAAGTTCCAGGGTTACGGGTAGGCCACGAGGGGCAGCCGATCGTTGGATCTGCTTCCCCACGGCGGTTGACCCGGTGAAGGCCAACTTGTCGATGTCGGGATGCTCGACCAGAGCGGCGCCGGTGGCACCGGCGCCGGTGATGATGTTGACCACGCCGTCCGGTAGACCAACATCTTGCATGAGTTGGCCCAACAACAGGGCGGTAAGAGGGGTGGTCTCGGCCGGCTTGAGCACGACCGTGTTGCCGGTGGCGAGTGCTGGGGCCAGCTTCCAGGCGGCCATCAGGAGGGGGAAGTTCCAGGGGATGATCTGGCCGACAACTCCTCGAGGTGCAACCCGTCGCCCGGGAAAGGCGTACTCCAGCTTGTCGGCCCAGCCGGCGTAGTAGAAGAAGTAGGCGGCCGAAAGTGGGATGTCGATATCGCGACTTTCCGTGATGGGCTTGCCCCCATCCATGGTTTCTAGCACCGCAAACTCGCGGGCCCGCTCTTGCAGTTGGCGGGCGATGCGGTAGAGATACTTGGCTCGTTCGCGGCCCGGCATCGGACCCCAGACCTCGGTCTGGGCCTTGCGGGCAGCGGCCACTGCTCGGTCAACATCTTGTGCTGATGCCGCCGAGATCTGAGCTAGAGGTTCTTCGGTCGCCGGGGAAAGTGTGGTGAAGAACTCGTTGCTCTGGGCCTCAACAAACTCACCACCAATGAACAGGCCGTACTCGGAGTCGATGGAGACAATGGAGGTGGACTCCGGTGCTGGGGCATAGTCAAGGTCGAAGGTGATCGGACTGGGGACCACCGCCGCACCATCGGATGCGGGTACAACTTCTTCGTTAGTTTTCTTGCTCTTGTCTTTGGTCATGGTTTAATCGACACTCACGTCGCGGGGGCCGGGATAACGGCCGGTATCGAGCTTCTGAACTTGCAGGAGGGCATCGTTTAGCAGGCTGGAGGCTCCGATCCGGAACAGGTCCGGGGTCATCCAATCTGCGCCCAAGGTTTCGTTGATCAGGACGAGATAGTGCCAGGCCTGCTTGGCGGTACGAATGCCACCGGCCACTTTCAGTCCAACAATCTCGCCGGTCTGGTCGGCATAGTCCCGGATTGCCTCGGCCATACACAAGGCCACGGGCATGGTGGAGTTGTTGGAGACCTTGCCGGTACTGGTCTTGATGAAGTCGGCTCCCGCCGCCATGGACAACATGGATGCCTTACGGATCTGATCGTAGGTTCCAAGCTCGCCGGTCTCCAGGATTACCTTCAGGTGGGCCTGGCCGCAAGCCTCCTTCTGGGCCTCGATCTCGTTGAAGACGTAATCGTAGTTACCAGCGAGGAAGGCACCACGGCTGATGACGATGTCGATCTCGTCGGCTCCGGCGGCTACCGCGGCCCGGATATCGGCGGTACGTACGTCCAAGGTTGACTGACCAGAGGGGAAGGCACCGGCGACGCTGGCCACCTTGACCGGTGAGCCCTTGGTGTGTTCGACGGCATGGGCTACCAGTTCGGGGTAAACACATACGGCGGCAACCGGAGGGATGGCTGGATTGAAGGCATCGGGGCGAACGGCCTTCTGGCAAAGGGCTGCCACTTTGCCTGGCGTGTCCATGCCCTCCAGGGTGGTGAGGTCGATACAGGAGATAGCCAGATGAAGGGCGCCCCGTTTGGAGCGGGCCTTAATGGATCGGGTGGAGAAGGCCTTTGCTCGTGCCTCAATTCCCACCTCGTCCACCAAGGTCGTGCGAAGGGCCACACCGTTGCGGGTACGCGGCGCGAACGGCTGCGACGCGGCAACAAGGCCGGGATTGGTACTCATGGGGTCAAGTTTGCCACGGCCATGAGGTAAAGGAAACCAACACCACCAGGCCAGATGTCTCATCACCCGAAGCTGCCCCTCGCCCGTGATCTACTATGGGTGACGGGGATCACTGGAAACGGCACGAAGAAGTCCTCCTTTGCCCAGAGCAATACCAGCCACTCAGCGCTCGATGAAGGAGCCATAGCTATGAATCAGCCTTATGACCCGGCCAGCGAGGGGGCCCAGATGTCCTTTGACGGGCGCATGTCCTACGGCGACTATTTGAACATCGAACAGATACTCAGCGCTCAGCATCCCCGTACCGAAGCTCATGACGAGATGCTGTTCATCATCCAACACCAGACCTCTGAACTCTGGATGAAGCTGGCGATCCACGAGATTGCCGCCGCCCGCCTGGCCATCGAGGCCGGGAACCTGGCGCCTGCGTTCAAGATGCTGGCCCGGGTGGCCCGGATATTTGAGCAGCTGAACAACGCCTGGGATGTGTTGCGCACCATGACCCCCAGTGAGTACACGGATTTCCGGGATGGTCTTGGGCAATCATCCGGGTTCCAGTCTTATCAGTATCGCCTGATTGAGTATGTGGTTGGCAATCGCAATCCGGCCATGTTGCGGCCCCACGAACACAACCCGGAGGTCACGGCGATGCTTGAGGCCGAGTTGGCTCGGCCCTCACTCTATGATTCGGTATTGGCCCATCTGGACCGGTCCGGTATTGCCATACCGGCCAAGGTTCTGGATCGTGACACGTCCTTGACCCACTCCGTTGATGAGGGAGTGGTCACCGCCTGGAGACAGGTATATGAGGATCCCGAAGAACACTGGCAGCTCTATGACCTAGCCGAGAAGCTAGTGGATTTTGAGGACTACTTCCGACGCTGGCGCTTCAACCATGTGACCACGGTCGAACGCATTATCGGACACAAGCGGGGAACCGGAGGAACCGGCGGAGTGAGCTATCTTCGTCGCATGTTGGAGGTCGAACTCTTCCCCGAGCTGTGGCAGGTCCGTACCGTTCTCTGACCTGGATCCCTATGTGTCAGACCAGACCGCCCGGTCGTGCACTTTGTAGTAGCGGGCTAGTACCACCGACACCGGGTCAGAGCCTAGGTTCTTGCCAAGAATCTGCACCAAACCGAGGAGACTAACGATGTCTAAGATCCTGATGATCACCGGTGACTTCACCGAAGACTACGAGACCATGGTCCCGTTCCAGACCCTGATGGCTTGCGGACACGAAGTGATTGCGGTCTGTCCCGATAAGGCAGCTGGTGACACCGTTCCTACCGCCATTCACGATTTTGAGGGAGATCAGACTTACACCGAAAAGCCTGGGCACATGTTTGCCCTCAACGGCACGTTCGCCGAGATTGACGAGGCCGACTTCGATGCTTTAGTGATTCCCGGTGGCCGGGCTCCGGAGTATCTGAGGCTGGACGAACGGGTCCTTTCGAAGGTGCGGCACTTCTTTGATACCGACAAGCCGGTGGCCGCCATCTGCCACGGCTCACAAATCCTGGCAACTGCTGGCGTACTCGAAGGCAGGACCTGTACGGCCTACCCGGCGTGTGCACCCGAGGTCACTGCGGCCGGAGGCACCTTTGCCGACATCGATGTGAGCGCAGCGGTGACCGACGGCAAGCTGGTAACCGCTCCGGCATGGCCCGCTCACCCCGAGTGGATGCGCCAGTTCATGGCCCTTCTGTAAATCGAGAATCAGCAATCCTTCAGCCAGCAGGTGTTCTGGCGGCGAGAGTACCCATCGAACTAGGTTGGTTACCCAACACCGTCGTTCTATGTAGCTGGAGACTCGACCATGTGCCAACTTTTCATTGGAGCGGACGCCGACTTGTGGGAGAGCCGTTCAAAGTCTGTCCGTCTTGAGGGAGCCGTCACCAGTATCCGACTGGAGCACTTCTTTTGGCTGACACTAGAAGAGATTGCCTTTCGGGACGGGATGAGTGTTGGTCAACTCGTCACCAAGCTCTACGGCGAGGCGCTTGATGCTGGCCACAACATCGCCAACTTCGCTTCCTTTCTTCGGGTTTGTTGCGGCCGCTATCACGCACTGATGGCGCTGGGTGAACTGTCCAGTTCACTGGATTCCGCCATTGGCTCCGTGGCGGTGCCAGATATTTTGGAGAGGGAGAGCCTCCGGCGAGTCAAGCGCAACGCCAGGATAATGAGCGCAGTCCCGGTTGAGGAAGAACTGCGGATAGATCTGGTCTCCTAGGGGTCGGAGACGATCTCTGTCAGTGTCTGATCTCGGGTCGCGAAGACCCGGAGCCGATGGCGCTGCATCACGACCATGAAGGCGGGGAGTAGGACAAGACCGGCGGCAAGGTAGATCAGTAGCGATGGCTCGGTACGAAGTTCGCTAACCAGGATGAAGGTGGTCACGACCTCGAAGGCTGCGAGCACGGCGACGAAGCCAACTAGTCGGTACTCATTCACCTTGGAGGCCACCAGCGAACCCAGCGGGGCGCCCCACACCACCACCGGGATCGCCGCCAGCCAGAGGCCTAGTAGATCGGAGTTGGAGGCATCTAGATCGGTGGTGGTGCCACCAACGCTGGTCACTCGACCTCCAGAAACGACCAGAACCAGTTGTCGGTCGACAATGGCGAAGAGTATGAAACCTACGATGGATACCGCTGCCATGACCGTGACCGCCGTTGGTAGAGCTACCCGAGGATCAACATCGGCCAGCACGATGAGGAACAAGAATATGACAATGTTGGCGCCAGTCCCGGTGAGCGAGGACAGCACTCCTCCCGCCAGGCCAACCACGACCACCCCAACGTCGTAGCGGCTGGTCCAGGGCAAGGCAAAAGGTTGCTCGACGTTGCCCCGAAGGTGTCGGATCATAAGGAAGGACGTGGTCGCGAGCACGATGCTGAAGGTGGCCTTGGCCCAAGGAGCACCGATTGTGCTGGGCCAGAATACTTCGCTGTGTTTACCAAAGAGCGCTGCGGCGACCAGGAAGCCGATCACCGCGGAGACCGAACCAACAGCGGCTGCTCGCAGGTGAATGGGCCGGTGACTAACCAGGATGGAAATCACCGCCATGGTCATGCCCACCGCCTGGATGGAGAGTCCGAAGGTGCGGGCAATTGGGCCGGGAACGCCGAGAGCCTTGGTAAACACCGGAAAGGCAACGGCTCCGCCACCTTCGGGTGACGAGCCAGCAAGAAAGCTGCCAAAGACCATGGTGAGGGTTGATTCCCAGTTCTGGATGACTCGGTCCATGAGGTCAAACGCCAGTACAGCCGCTAGCCAGGTGATGGTGACAAGCCCGGAGAGCGACCAGGAAATGAGAGCACCCTTTTTCCGAATCTGAACCTCAGCCATGCCCGAGCATACGCGGCCTCCATATCGTCAACGAACCGGCCCATACAGTCAAAGGACTAAGGGACTAAAGACCCCCGGTCCGTCGCCTGTTTCGGGGACGTCCGACATTAGTATCTAGACTCATGCCGCCTTTGAATCTCCGGTCAGGATGAGACTCGCGATGGCTTGGGTGAAGGAAGGCCTTGGGTGAAGGAAGGCTCAGTCGTAGAAAGAGGAGCTGGATTCCGTGGCTTTGGTAGAGGTCCCCTCAGATCCCGTTGTTGGTGAGGCCGAACTTGAAGGCTTTGGTTCGGCCCTCAAGCGGGTCAACTTTCTCAGCATCGGTGGTGGGCTTGGCTCGTTCGCGGCCGTCGATGCCCTACGGGTTTCGGGTGTACCCACCGAATCAATTGCCGTGGTCAGCCCGCTGGCAACTCCTTATGAAACCTTCAAGTATCTGACGGAGACTTCCCAGATCGTCGGCTGGGACCGGCTCCGGTCCGACTCCATGTCTCGCATTGACAACCTGTGGGGGTTTCCCTCCTACGCCGTGACCGAGGCTCGTCGCCGTCGTACTCTACGCCCCCTCTGGACGGTGATGACTGAACCCATATTGAGCGAGTTCTATACCCCTCCCGCCGCCCTTGTTTTTGACAGCATCGATCGCGAAGCTTCCCGCATCGGCTGGACCGACATGCTGGTCAATGGTCGGGCCACTGCGGTGCGACGGCACGAGGATGGTGGCTATGTCACCTACGTGGATTCCGAAGACGACGAAGTGCCGACTGTCATATGGAGCCGGTTTGTTCACATCGCTATTGGCCATCCTGGCCCTCGAATCAGCAGAGAAGTTGCCGCCTACCGCTTGAGTTCCGGTGATGAATCCCGGGTGGTAAACGCCTACGAACCTCACAACTACGTTTATGATGCCGTCTGCAATGAGCCCGCCACCATCGTGTTGCGCGGTGCCGGGATTGCCTCTTCTCGAGTGTTAGAACGGCTGGCGAACTCCCGACATCGCGACACTCGTATCATTCATCTCTTCCGGTCCTGGCCAGACTCCTCAACCGAACCCCGGACCTTTCGTCGCCGGGCCGATGAGGGGTTCAGCTATCAAGCCTTCACCTTTCCCAAGGCGGCCGGGGGAGGACAACTACGACGCACCATGCTGACTTCTGAACCCCACGCTCGCTCGGATCTGCTTGAGCGCATGAGTGGCACCACCACGGCGTCGCGCCGTCGCTGGCGACGCATGCTTGACGATGGCAAGAAGAAGGGCTGGTATCAGGCCCGCCGAGCCGAGCTGCGCTCCCTGCGGCCCGGTCGAGACGATCGGGTTGTGGTCGAGATGCGAGCCCCGGATGGATCGACCGAGGCGGTCGAGGCCGACTACGTCATTGATGCCATCGGTCTTGACCCGGACATGCGCAACAATCCGTTCATGGCCGACCTGGTGGACAGACTCGGGGTACGCACGAATGAGTGGAATCGCCTCACCGTCAGCGATGACTTCGAGGTGGCTGGTTCTCGCAGCGGATACGGGCGCCTCTACGCCAGTGGCTCCATTACCTTGGGCGGAACCCTGGCACCATCGGATTCCTTCTGGGGTCTTGGGCAGGCCGCCTGGTGCATGGTGGATGACCTGGCCCGGCTGGGTGAGATTTCGCGAATGGGGTCCCTCCGCTCGGCTCGGCAATGGCTGCATTGGATGAGAGGACATCAACCATGACCTCAACCCTGGTCGGTCGAATCGAGACCCGCCTATTCCTGATTGTGATGGTCGGCATCCCCTGGACCCTGCTGCTGGTGCCGTTCCTACCGCGTGCCGCCACCATGACCAGATCCCATGTTTTGGAGAACGCCCTGACCGCGCTGGCGGTGGTGGCAGTAGCCGGGATCGGGTGGGAGTTGTTCTACCACGGTCTCCAACAGTTCCGCTGGGACAAGGACTGGCCCTCCTTGCTGGGCCTGATTGCCGTAGTACCCGAGGGATTCTTGGCTTGGCAGTTGTTGAGCGTGGCCGATGCCCTTACCGGGCGCTGTGTCTGCGATACCGTCGCCGTTGGTCCCTTCATGGTTCACCTTGGTACCACCTGGCTCCTAGTCTGGTTGGCCATGCAGGGTCCGTTGCGGGTGCTCTTTCCCCGCTGGCGTCTTGAGGGCGGTTTGATCTGGGGTCGTCTGCCCCGGCGTTAGGTGGAATCTCCCGAGCAAACGGCCCGAACCCTCTGGTTGGATCGGCTTGGATCCCGCGGTCGCGACGGAGGGTATGTCACTCTCGGTAGATGGTTGGAGTTGTGCGTACCCTGTTGGTTCTTGGGTCCCTGTTGGGCGCCATGGTTCTGCCGGTGGCACCGGCTCAGGCCACGAGGTCCGAAACGTTTCTTGCGGAGGCCGCTGGCTTTGATACCGAGGCCTTTATCAGCTCGGCCTATCAAGGACTACTTGGTCGAGAGCCCGAACCCGGCGGCCGGGCTCATTGGGTTGGTCAGATTGAGTTGGGTGTCTCGCCCGGGGCTGTGCTGGGCCAGATCGGTGATTCGCTGGAACAACGACGCCACGCCGTTTCCCGGGCCTATGTCGAGATTCTGCACCGGGCGCCCGATGCCGAAGGCCTGGATTACTGGTCCGACCTTCTGGTGGACAGGGAGACCGCCAACGATCTCTATTCCCTGTTCTTTTCTTCTCCGGAGTTCTTTGCCCGCTCGGGAGCCAGCAACCAGGGATACATCTCCTCCCTTTATCGCGATGTTCTGAACCGGACACACGATGTGGCGGGCTTGAGCTATTGGCTTGGTCGAATTGCTGCCGGCGTCAGTCGTGAGCAAGTGGCGGCGGAGTTCCTGATATCGCCGGAAGGGATTCTGCAACCCGAATTGTCGGTGGTACGGGCCACGCCCGACGCGTACCGGACTACTACCCGCCTGAGCTTGATCGAGGTCAGCCTTGATCGAGAGGTGGTGGCCGCCGCGTCGACCATGCTGGTCTCGGTTGACGGACAGCGGCTGGCTGGCACCGTTTCTGCCGGGAGCGCGACCACCGACCTGGTCTTCCAGCCGGACCGACTGCCGACGGGATTGGCCATCGGACAGGTGGTGCCGGTGATAGTCACGGTTTTTGCCTTTGACGGAACCGAGGTGGAGCGAACCGACTACCGCTTCGGCTACCGGGCCGGTTTTGAGGGAGGGTCGCTGGACTACATGCTGGTGGCCTTTTATGGTCACCCGACCACCGATGTACTTGGTGTCGCTGGTGAGGGAACCCCCGAGCAAGTGCTGCCTCGGCTGATGGCCCAGGCCCAGCCATATCGGGCACAGGCGCGTCCGGTGGTTCCGGCCTTCGAGCTGATCACCACCCTAGTGACGGCATCTCCTGGTCCCGACAACCTCTACCGGAGACGGGTTGATCACGCCGCGGTCCGCCCCTACATCGACACCATCCGGACCGTCGGTGGTCAGGTCATCCTCGACATTCAACCGGGCCGAGCCAACTTCCTTGACGAGGCTCGTTCGTTCGAGCCGTTGCTGTTGGAACCCGATGTTGGGTTGGCCATGGATCCCGAGTGGGTGGTTGGCCCGGACCAGACCCCGGCCGGTCGTATCGGTACCGTTGACGCCTCGACCATCAACCAGGTTTCCGCCTATTTGTCGGAACTGGTGGCGGCAAATGACCTGCCGGACAAGTTGCTGATTGTGCATCGTTTCCGACCGGACATGGTTACCAACGCCGATGAGATTGTTTCCAGACCGGGTGTGATCATCTTGTTTCAGGCCGATGGTGAGGGTGGGCCGGGGGCCAAAATTGCCGACTACAACACCCTGCTCCCGCCGAGATTTGCCCGGGGTTTCAAGGTCTTCTACGACGAGGATTCACCAACCATGTCGCCTTCGGAGGTACTGGGCCTGGACCCCGACCCCGACTATGTCAGCTACCAATAGGCCAGGGTCAGCTACCAATAGGCCAGGGTCAGCTACCAATAGGCCAGGGTCAGCTACCAATAGGCCGAGGTCGGGCGGTTATGGACCCCAACTGGAGTGCCAGACGGTCGAAAACGGCACCCTGGCACTCCAGTTGATGGATTGTTGGTGCGGGTGGCTCAGCTTTGTTGGCAGGTAGCACAGGACCGCAATCTCATGTTCGGTCAGAGTCTCGACCGGTTCGGTGGACCCTTCCCGATACCGATCTCACCCGGGTGAGATGAGCAAACGCATGAGGACACATAGTTCCTCTAACGGCGAGGGTAAGGCCATGACCGAGGCAACCCTGTATGAGATCGTCCTTCGTGGTAGGGCAAGCTCCCGATTCCTTCGTCCCTTGGTCGACGACTTCAGCATCGACCACTCTCGTGATGGAGTAACCGTGTTGATCGGTGAGATCCGCGATCCCTCTCACTTGCATGGTGTCTTGGTCCACCTCACCTCGGTCAATGCCGAGGTCATCTCGATCGCCTTACACCAAACAGCCTCCCACCAAACAGCCTCCCACCAAAACAAGGCCCGGCCATGACCACCACTCTCACCTCCAGCAAACAGGTCCATCCCCGGACCGCCGCCAAGATCGCCGGCGTCTCCTACATCGGTCTCTTTGTTCTTGGGGTCTTCACCAATTTCCTGGTACTCGAGGGACTCACCGAGTCCGGCGATCCCGCGGCCACCGTCGCCAATATCAGGGCTTCCGAAGGCCTGTTTCGGGCCGGGCTGGTTGGATTCCTGGTGATCTTCGCTCTGGATGTGGTGGTGGCCTGGGCTTTGCACATCATCTTCCGCCCGGTCAACCGAGACCTTTCGTTGCTGGCCGCCTGGTTACGGCTGGTCTATACCACTCTTCTCGGAGTCGCCTCGGTCTTCTTGTTCCTGGTCCTCGAACTGGTGACGGGCGCCGATTACCTCTCGGCCTTCGATCCTGCTCAGTCGGATGCTCAAGCCATGCTCTACCTCCAGGCGTCTATATTCACCTGGTTGATTGGGCTATTCCTCTTTGGAGGTCACCTGATAACGATCGGCTGCCTAATCCTGAAGTCGGGCAATATCAACAAGCTGTTGGGTTGGGTCCTGGTCTTGGCCGGTACGGGCTATGTGATCGACACGCTAGGAAGAGCCCTGTTGGGTACCTATGACGACCACGCCACCGTGTTCTTGTTGATCGTCGCCATCCCCGCGGTCATCGGTGAATTCGCTATGACCGTGTGGCTCCTCCTCCGAGCTGGCAAAAGCCCCGCCTAACCCACCCGACTGGAGTGCCAGACGGTCGAAAACGGTGCCCTGGCACTCCAGTTGACGGAGTTCTGGGGACCTGGACTTGGGAACGGGATTAGAGAGTGGGGAGGAAGGCGTCGAAGAGGGCGTTGAAGTCCTTGGCGGCCAGGGCCGCAGTCTCCATTACCTCTTCACCGGACAGGGGAGTCTCCGAGATGCCAGCGGCCAGGTTGGTAACCAGGGAGATACCAACAACCTCGGCGCCCATGTGGCGAGCGGCCACTGCCTCGGGCACCGTGGACATACCAACCAGGGAAGCTCCCAGGATCTTGGACATCTGCACCTCGGCCGGAGTCTCAAAGTTCGGGCCTTGCCACCATGCGTAGATACCTTCGCGTAGCGGTACCCCAACCTTGGCCGACGCGGCCCTCACATTCTCTCGCAGAACTGGAGAGTAGACATCGGTCATGTCCGGAAAGCGTGGACCAAGGCGATCGTCGTTCTCGCCGCCAAGTGGGCTGAGCCCCGACAGGTTGAGATGATCGGTAATCAGGGTCAGATCCCCAGCTTCCATCCCGTCGGCGCAACCCCCGGCCGCATTGGTCAATACCACCTTGGAACAGCCAGACAGGATTGAGCAGCGGACGGCGAAGGTGATGGCATCCATGGCGTGTCCTTCATAGGCGTGGGACCGACCGGCTAAGAGGAGTACACGGTTGTCTCCCATCTGGACCGAGTAGGCCCTGCCGGCATGGCCACTTGCTCCTGGTTGGGGGAAGCCGGGGAGGTCGCCGTAGTCGACCACTGTGGCGTTATCCACCGTTGCCGGGTAGCTGCCGAGTCCAGAGCCAAGGACGGCCACCACATCGTGACTGGCCACTCCGGTCAGTTCGGCGATCCGAGCAGACGTGGACTGGAGTTCTTCGTAGAGCATGATTGGTCGTTACCTCTTTGCTTGCGGTCTTCTTCGCTTGGTGTTGCGATGGTCTTGTTGTCTACCAGGTTGGTCGGGTCAGGACACCGCCATCGACCACTAGGTCGATGCCGGTAACCCAGCGGGAGAGATCGGAGATGAGGAACAGGCAAGCATCGCCGACATCGGAAGGCTCTCCCAGCCGACCTAGCGGTGCACTCTTCGTCCAACGACTAGCCCCATCGGGCCAGTCGTTTTCCAAGCCCGGCCGGTTGATGAGTCCGGGTGAGATGGTGTTGACCCGGACTCCTTGAGGACCAAAGGTCAGAGCGGCCGCCTTGGCGTGAGCGATCAGGGCCGCCTTGGACACCGAATAGTGGCCATGTAGCGTGGTCGGCTGATGCCCCTCGATGGAGGCAACATGAACGATGGATCCGCCCGACGCCTGACCAATCATGACTTTGGCGACCGCTTGAGTTAGGCGATGAGTGGCCGTCAGGTTGATATCGATCATCTCCCGCCACGCATCGTCGTCAAGTTGGTCGAAGGGGGTGAGTGTTTGAATGCCAGCGTTGTTGACAAGCCCGTCGATCCGACCGTGGGTATCCAGCACCTTGCTGACGATCTCGCTGGGGGCATCGGGAGAGGTGAGGTCAAAGATCAGATCGGCCGAACCCGCTGGCCCGGACCGTCGATGGCTGACCATGGTGGCACCAGCCAGACGGAGCCGTTCGCTGATCCCGGTTCCAAGCCCGCCGGTGGAGCCGGACACGATTACCACCCGGCCCGACAGATCCAGGAGCCTTGCTGGGGAGTCGGTGCCCAACATCAGGCTTGGTCCCTGGTGAATGATGGGATCAAGGTCGCGGCCGAGGGAAACTCGATGACGAGGTCGGCGGCAAGTCCTATTTCGAAAGCAGCGGGGCTGTAGGGGGGAGCCATGGTGGTCCCCACCAGCGACCAGTCTCCCATGGTCCGCGCTCCCATCCAGATTCCCTGGGCGACCCCGTAGAATGGTCGTTGCTCGGCTGTTAGATCGTCGCCAAGAATGAACAAGGAATGAGACAGAGTACTTGGGTCAAGCAAGAGCATCTCTACCGGTGCCCCGGAATAGTGATGCCACAATTCTGGCCCGGTGAGACGGTGCAGGGCGGAGAAGTCGCCGGGTTGCATCAGGAAGTAGATACTGGATCCTGACTGGTCCCGCCAGGTCTGGGACCGGAGTCCGCCCTCGCCCGTTGGTAGGGGTTGGAGTTGGAGAAGCTTTGCCACTTCTGAGCCCGTCAGCATTGTTTCAAACTATCTCTCCCTTCAGTTGTCTGACAAGTTGTGGACGAGGGGTGGCAGGCCATGTAGTGTCGACCACCGCAGCGGGAGAGAGGTGAGGGGTCTCGTGACAACCAAGCACAGCAATCCGGTGTCGAACCTATCTGATACCGTGGCGGCGGATCTCAAGCGAAGGATCGAGTCGGGAGATTGGGAGCCGGGAGACCGGCTCCCCGGCGAACACACCCTGGCCAATCAGTACGGGGTATCTCGAGCCACCATTCGGACCGCCCTTCAAGACCTGGAGAGCCGGGGTTCGACCCTAACCCGCCACGGACACGGCACCGTAGTGATGCCGTCAGCTGTCCCGGGACAGTCTGACATTCGAAGACTGGAATCGATCACCGATACCATCCGCAATCAGGGTCATCGGCCGTCCATGAAGTACCGCTCTGTCACAATTCGGGAGGCCGACGAGACCGAACGCAACACCCTTCGACTTGAGCCAGGCGAAAGTGTGTTGGTGGCTGAGAGGGTGGTGTTGGCTGACGATGAGGTCATCGGGTTTTCTTTGGATGTGATCCCTCGGACCTTGCTGGGAGAGGGGTTCAAGCCGAGCGATGTTTCCGGCTCCCTATTCAGCCTTCTCGACAGAAACGGAGTACAGACCGCGGTGGCGGTCACCGAACTTCACGCTGACCACGGGCCCCATATTGGCTGGGGAGAGCGCCCGTCGGATGCCTCGTATTTGAAGCTGGTCCAGCTTCACTGCGACATGGCAGGCACTCCAGTTTTTGTCGCCACCACTCACTTCATCGAAGGCAGGTTTCAGTTTGGTCTGGTGCGGCATCGATAGGAGCCGAGGTTCCAGGTCCTCGCGCCTCTGGTTAATCCGATGGAAGGCTTGACCCTCGGCCTACCCCTCTCTAGTATTTGCGCTGGTTGTCTGACAAGTCAGGGCAGTTGCAGTCTTCGTGGATTGCGGGCCTAGGCGACCTGAGACCAAGGAGAGAAAAATAATGATTCGATCAACTATGAGCGGGGTTGAGTCTCGCCGACAGGGTGGGATCTTCCGCCTTGTTGCTTTGTTGGCGGTCTTCGCCATGGTGGCAGCTGCCTGTGGCGGGAGTTCCTCTGATGAGGGAACCAGCACCGACGCCACCGAAGCGGCCGGTGACACCGAAACCACCGAAGCCGCAAGTGACACCGAAACCACCGAAGCAATGGAAGACGGTGACACTGAAACCACCGAAGCAATGGATGATGCTGGCCACGACGATGGTGCAGCCGCCGCCCAGATTACCATGGAGCAGGAATGTGCCGCCACCGGCGACATCGACGTTCCCGAAGGCTTCAACGTTATTCTGGTAACCGACCTGGGTAAGGTCGACGATGGCACCTTCAACCAGTTTGCATACGACGGGATGCAGGCGACCGCTGATTGCTACGGATTCGAGACCAGTTTCATCGAGACCGCATCAGAGGCCGACTACGAGTCCAACATCGCCACCGCCCTGGAGGCTGATCCCAACGTTATTGTGACCGTCGGATTCCTCCTGGCTTCGGCCACGATGGAGGCAGCCACGGCCAACCCCGACGTTCTGTTCATCGGCATCGACCACTTCCAGCCCGAGTTTCCGGCGAACTATGTCGGTGTTCTCTTCCAAGAGCATGAGGGTGGCTACATGGCCGGAGCCCTCGCTGCAGCCATGAGCGAGACCGGCATCGTTGGAATTGTGGCTGGACGCGAGGACGTCCCCCCCGTTGTCCGCTTCGTCAACGGCTTCACTGTTGGAGCGGCCTCGGTCAATCCCGATGTCACGGTATTGAGCGTCTACAACGAGTCCTTCACCGATCCGGCTAAGGGCGCTTCGGACGCTCAGCAGTTCATCGGCGAGGGTGCTGACGTCATCATGGGCGCTGGTGGACCAACCGGTTCGGGAGCCGTCAAGTCGGCTGCTGAGTCAGGAGCATGGGCCATTGGAGTAGACCAGGACGAGTATTTCACGACGTTCAACGGTGGATCTGCTCCCGGTGCCGACCACCTGATTAGCTCCGCCATGAAGAGGGTTGACCTTGGCGTCTTCCGTAACATTGTCGCCGCCATCGACGGCAGCTTCACCGGCGGCATGTTTGTCCTCACGGCCGAGAACCTCGGCATTACCTACGCCCCATTCCACGATGCCCCGGTGACCGATGAGGCCGCCGCTACCGTTGAGGCCGCCCGGGCCGGATTGGCCGATGGCAGCATCGACACCGGTGTTTGCGGTATCGATGGACTGTTCATTGGTGAAGGGTCGCTCTGCGACTAGCCACCTAGCTACTGCGGCGTATGGCTCCGCTCGTGGGACTTATTCCCACGGGCGGAGCTTCTTTCTTAGAAGCTCTGGCGGTTTTGGAGACTGAATGACCACACCTGTACTCGAAGTCACCGATATCAGGAAGACCTTTCCTGGGGTGGTGGCCAACGACTCTGTCGATTTCACCCTCATGAAGGGCGAGATCCACTGTCTGTTGGGTGAGAACGGGGCCGGCAAGAGCACTCTGATGAACGTGGTCTTCGGGCTGTACCAGCCAGACAACGGAACTATCAAGGTCCAGGGCAAGACGGTTTCCTTTGAGAACTCTCGCGACGCCATTGCCGTTGGCATCGGCATGGTGCATCAGCACTTCCAGCTGATTCCGGTGTTCACCGTGGCCGAGAACGTCATCCTGGGCAGTGAGACCACCAAGGGCAAGCTGCTGGACATGGAGGCGGCCCGAACCATCATCCTCGATCTGGGCAAGAAGTACGGCCTGCACGTTGATCCCGACGCCAAGGTCGGAGACCTCTCCGTTGGTGAACAGCAAAGGGTCGAGCTCATCAAGGCCCTGTACCGCGAGGCCGACATCCTGATCTTGGATGAGCCAACGGCCGTACTGACCCCGGGGGAAGTTGACGACTTCTTCGCTGTGGTCCGCTCCCTGGTTGATCAGGGCAAGTCCATTATCTTCATCACCCACAAGCTAAGGGAGGTATTGGCGGTAGCGGACAAGATCACCGTAATGCGAGGCGGCACCGTGGTTGGAACCGCCGAACCGGAAACCTCAACCCAGCAATCCCTCGCCAATCTGATGGTTGGCCACGATGTGATCCTGGAGGTCAACAAGACCCCAGCCAAACCGGGGGAGAAGGCTCTGGTCGTTAGCGATCTTCGGGTCTCGGACACGCGAGGTCTTGCGGCGGTGGCCGGTATTGATATTGACGTGCGAGCCGGAGAGATCTTTGGCATCGCCGGGGTGCAAGGGAATGGCCAGCGGGAACTGGTGGAATCCCTGGCCGGCATGCACAAAATTGATGGTGGACGGGTTGAAATGTTGGGGGTGGATGTCACCAGCATGAGTCCCCGCCAGATCTCGGAGTTGGGGGTAGCGCATGTCCCAGAGGACCGGGAGAAACACGGAGTGGTCGGTGAGTATCCGATCTATGACAACCTGGTCCTCAACCGCTACTTCAAAGCCCCATTCGTCAAGCGCGGTGTTCGCCAGATGGACGAGGTCCGAGCCGAGGCTGGGCGGCTCATTCAGATGTACGACGTACGTACTCCTTCCATGGACACCCTTACTTCCAGCCTTTCCGGCGGCAACCGTCAAAAAACCATTATTGCCCGAGAACTGAGCCAGGACCCGCGGCTTCTGCTGGTGGCTCAACCGACCCGCGGTCTCGACGTCGGCTCCATCCAGTTCATTCATGAGCAGATTATTGCCCTGCGGGACTCCGGGGTCGCCGTCTTGCTGGTGTCGGCCGAACTGGACGAGATCCTCTCGCTGTCAGACCGGATCGGTGTCATGTACCAGGGGAAGATGGTCGGCACCGTTGATGGCGACCAAGCTACCCGAGAGACCTTGGGGATTCTTATGGCTGGCGGGACAATCGCTGGAGGCAGTACCTCAGGAGACAGTACCGAGGGAGACAGTAGTGAATGAGAAGCTGACCGAGGGCTCCGCCGCCCTCTCGAAGAAGGTCACCAGGGCTTGGAGTCTCCAGCCGATTCTGGTGCCGTTCTACGCACTGATCTTGGCCGTACTCGTCGGCGGGGTCCTGATCGCCATCGTAGGGGTGAACCCTTTCACCGCCTATGGCTACCTGTTGAAGGGGATGTTTGGAAGCGGCGATCGAGTTGCGGGTTCCGTTGCCCGCTCGGTTCCGTTCATGGGCTCGGCTCTGGCTTTGGCTATCGCCTTCAAGGCTGGCCTTTTCAACATCGGGGCCGAAGGTCAGCTGCTGATTGGTGGGGTGACTGCGGCCTGGGTTGGTACCTGGGCCTGGATGGCCGATATGCCCGCACTGATCGCCATACCCATTGTGATTCTGGCTGGCATGTTTGGTGGCGGAGTCTGGGGAGCGATTCCGGGGCTACTCCGGGCCAAGACGGGGGCCCATGAGGTGATTACTACCATCATGTTGAACTCCATTGGCCTGTTTGGGGTTCGCTGGCTGGTCAGTTCCCAGAGGCCGGTGGTCCTGCGAGACATTGAGAGCACCGCCACCCGTACCCGCCCCATTGCCGAAGGTGCGCGATTGCCTTCCATCATCGATTCAAGTCAACCCAACCTGCACCTGGGCCTCATCCTCTTGATCGTGGCCTCGATCGCTATGGCCTTCCTGTTGGATCGGACAAGTTTTGGGTTCGAAGTCAACACCGTTGGCCTGAACCCGGGAGCGGCCAGCTACGCCGGCATCTCCGTGAATCGAACCATCATTGCCGTCATGGCCCTTTCCGGAGCGATGGCTGGCCTGGCAGCGGCTTCGGAGGTTTCGGGAACCAATGGCTCATTCCAGCCGGGAACCTTTGCTGGCATGGGGTTTGACGGGATTGCCATCGCCCTCTTGGCGAGAGCCAAGCCCATACCGATCATCTTCTCCTCCATTCTGTGGGGTTCCATGCTTTCCGGTGCTCCCCTGATGCAACAAGAGGCTGATGTGTCCATTGACGTGGTACGAATTATCCAGGCCCTTGTTCTCTTGCTGGTGGCGGCCGACGCCATTGTCCGATACATCTTCCGAGTTAAGGGTGAGACCGGCAACGAATTTGCCGCCTCGGCCACCATGGAGACGGCATGAGCTCCCCATCGGGTCAGGCCAACCTGGGCCAGAGGTCTATCAAGCATTACTACTTTGGGGCTGCCTTCATTCTCCTCGGTCTCGTACTGCTGGTTTTTGTGGCCCCGAACCTGATTGATGAAACGAGAGCGTTCCGGCTCAACAAGCCGCCGGATCCGGTCCAGTTCGAGTTCAACCCCCGGTTCTTTGTTGGCCTGTCTGGTGCTGGTTACGTCATCATCGGCTTGCTTACCGCTTTCCGAGACCGGGTTGGGACTTGGGTCCGGTTCGTCAGCGTCGCCGGTGTGGCCTTCACGCCTCTACTTATCCTGGCCATGGCCCTGGGGAGGTCCAGCCTTCCGGGTACCAATGTGGTCAACCTGCTGGTCTCCTCCCTTTTCTTGGCCACTCCGATTGCCCTTGGTTCGATGACCGGGTTGTGGTCCGAACGGGTGGGCATCATCAACATCGGTATCGAGGGAACCATGCTCGGTTCCGCCGGAATCGCCTATATGACCTATGCCCTGGTGGGCGAGGGGGCGGCGCGGTGGGCTCTTTGGCTCTCGGTGTTGGTTGCCATCCTGGTCGGTGGGCTTTTTGCCCTCCTGCTGGCGGTGCTGTCGATCCGCTTCGGTATTAATCAGATCATTGCTGGAGTAGTTATCAATCTGTTGGCCCTCGGCTTGACGGGTTTCCTCCGTTCCCAGGTGATCGTGAAGTCTGGAGTGGGGACTGGGGTGGCGACGCCTTCCTTCGGTATTCCGTTCCTGAGCAAGATTCCCGTGATTGGTGATCAGCTCTTTGTTGGTCAGCCCATCAATTTCGCCATGTATCTGGTGGTCTTCCTCACCTGGTTGGTGATGTTCAAGACCCCATGGGGCTTGCGAGTCAGAGCATGTGGGGAAGATCCTCATGCTGCTGAGACGGTAGGTATCAATGTCATCCGTACGCGCTACATGTCGGTGGTCTTGGGTGGTTTCATTGCTGGGTTGGCCGGGGCCTGGTTCTCGTTGGAGTCTTCGGCTCGGTTCGAGGACAATATGACCAACGCTGCTGGTTTCATTGCCTTGGCGGCCATGATCTTCGGTAAGTGGACGCCGTGGGGGGCCTTTGCTGGTGCCTTGTTGTTTGGCTACGCCGACGCCTTACAGACGCGGCTTCAGTTCCTCAAGGTGGATATCGCGGGCTTTGAGATACCGAGCGAGTTCTGGCAGATGTTGCCCTTCGTGATCACTATCTTGGTTGTTGCCGGTCTGGTTGGTCGAGCGACTCCACCGGCGTCGGAAGGCAAGCCGTTCCAGGCCTCCCAATAAGTGACGGCACTTCTCACAAACCGAGCGCCCCTATTGCCACCACCCTGATCCCATCTTCTCGAACGTAGGAGTACCCGGAACCCGTTATCACGACCAGCGCACCGCCGGTCTCGGCACGCCGTGTTTGTGCTGAACACATCAGTCCCGTTCTGACTACGCCGCTGGCCTTTGCCGTGCTCGTGATACTGATGCGGCAACATCAACTGCCAGTGCGTCGGCGTCAGCAACCTCGAGTTGTGAAATCGTTATACGTATCCCGGGTTCGGCATCGATTCGGAAGCCCTCGCCTGGTGCGACGATCCAGCCGAGGCGTTCCAACGATTGCACTGCGGGGGTTTCTCGATGTGTCGGGATCCACACGTTGAGTCCGGTCACGCCGACTGCCTTGATTCCGCGGTGGTCAAGACGCTCAAGAAGCGCTTCTCTGCGCTTAGCGTATGTTTGGGCCGCCAGCCGAATGAGCTGCTTGACGCCGTCATCATGCCACATCTCAACCACGAGGTGCTGAAGCACATGGCTCACCCACCTGGTCCCGAGAGCAAGGTGTCCCTCAAACCGAGCAACCGTCTGTGAGTCTCCGAGGATAAAGCCGAGTCGTAAATCAGGTCCGAGGGTCTTGCCGACGGAGCGAAGAATCGCCCATGGCCCAACATGGCCGTAGGCCACCGATTCGACGGCGGCTGGCGTGATAAGCGCAGCGTGGTCATCCTCAACAACCATCAGTGTCGGCTGGTGTTGGAGAATGCCCCTCAGTTGATCGGAGCGACGTGCATCCATGCAGGCACCGGTCGGGTTCTGGGCACGTGGCGTGACGACAAGCGCTCGTATGCGATGGCCCAGAGCGCGCTCCAACGATACAGGTACCATTCCTCGCTGATCGATCTCGATCGGCACCGGCTGAAACCCGAGACTCCGCACGAGGGCTGCTCCTGCAAGGAATCCTGGGTCCTCCAATCCAATTGCATCACCAGGTCGAAGGTGGGTGCGAAGTACGCGTTCGAGCCCATCTAGGGCTCCGGCACAAATCGACATCCTGCCGTCGACGAATCCGTCGCTCGCAAAGTGTTC
>JAUTBV010091408.1:0-18296 GCA_032361325.1 Lepetodrilus fucensis | reverse complement strand
ATGATCCATTTGTGTTGACCTTGGCACACAGACTGCATGTCGATGAGGTCAACTTGCGCTCTGGAACTGAAGTCCTTCGACAGGATTGGTTTGACGACAATTCCCGTGGTAATTTTCTGTGGCATGCGATGCACATGGACTTGAACATGGTAATAGCATCCTAGGTGATGTTGGCGTACTTCTTGTTGCTCTCCTTGATCATATTGTCTCGTCCTCCGTGACCAGTAGCGATGTGGGCGCGCTTGATGATGTCATTGGTCTCCTCGAAGGTAGCGAAGTACAGTGGATGTTCCTGATTTGGCTTCTTTCTGATGAGCTTTTGAATGTCCCCACACTGCAGGGCTGGTGTTCATAAAGGGGCTTAAGTCAGTTTTTGAAGATCAAACATATAGCAAAAATTTACTTAAGCCCTTTTATGAATACCGGCCCAGTAGTTCATATTTCTTATTAAAGCAAGTAAAACTGACACGGTGATTTCTTAGATGCCTAGGTGGCTTCCAGCAATTCGCCAACAGTCTTAGTGTTTTCGTCCTTAGGAAGCAAGATACACTTATTCTCTCCATAACTCGTGTACTGCGAACACCTGAAAGTCTCCCCTTGGTCCATTTTGCTAGCGACAGAGAACACCATTCACCAGGATATGTATACCTACCTACCAAGCCAGTCAATACATTAACAAAGTCAAAAGACTTGTTTTGAACTGAAAACTTTGTCTACATTGATCTAAAGAATTTCAGGTAATCTGTATACATTATAAAGTATATTTCAGGTAATATGTATATTACCTGACTTTTTTTAGCTAATATACATATGACCTCAGTGAAACAGGTAATATACATATTAACTGAACAAATATCAGGTAATATACATATTACCTGATTATACAGATTAACTGTAACATATATATACATCATTTATAATATTATAATTTGTAATACTAGACCTGAGTTGTAATACTATCATTCATCATACTACACATGATTTGTAACATTATCATTTGTAATACTATACCCCATTTGTAATATTGATTTACTTCTATATTGGTCCGGATATATTATTCAGTCAAGTATTAAATTATTGATCATCAGTAGGATGTTATAAGAATAGATAACTGGTTGGATAGTGAAGGTCAAATTAACGAAGGCTACTGATTTCCGGTAATAAAATCGCCATGTGACAATTAAGCAATTGCAATTAATATTTCTTTCATATAGTGGGGGTACGTGTGGGTGGGTGGGGGTCGCAATGAGATACTAAATAGCACCCCCGCGTATGATAGCTACCTATAATTAATGCTAGACGAGATCTCTTTCGAAATAGGCTACTAAACTAGGTAACCACACTGCTGTAGATCAGAACCATCCAATGCAATGGACATCTTGGTAAATATGCTATCGTGTCTGGCGAAGAATCACGCTAACTCTCTGTCTTGTTCCACTAACAGCTTCATCAGCTTTCTGATATCATCTCCCCATGCTTGATACTAGATTTAGTTCCAATGTAATGGTGCTTCGGGACCAGAGTGGTCGGGAGTGTATTTCTGGGGCTTCACGTTGGCCTGACACCGGTATGAGATCATGTTTTCACTTAGAGAAGGGAGATAATGGGTGTTATACGTCACTGTGACGTCACGGCACTTCCGGAGACGTCAAATTTCGGAAGTCGTACAACGTGTTTAAAGTGCAGTTAGTCACGCTGAATGCTATAGAGTTACGTCACCTAACCTGCCTGTTGACTGATAGCATAGAACTATATAATTGCCTTTGTTGTCCCTTTTATCACAAACTGCATCAATATGCCATTTGGCAATTACCCATATCATGTACGTGTATGTCAACAGACACTGCGTTCGTCGATTTAAATGAACAATTTGGCATATATTAGGCCTGCATAGCTTCTGTTTAAATGAAATGAACATTTCCTGTCGTATTCTTAAAGCAAAGAAGGACAGCAATGGACATTGGTAGATGCTGCCTATAGGTTGATCAATATTGGAGATGTAGGCCTAGCCTATTGTATGTGTAATCGTTGGTAAGCGTTACGTATATGGGCGTAACGTTGTACATTGACCAATGGCGAGTATTCCCAGCTCGAGGTTACCGTGTGACTGGCACCGGAAGTTCTTCCACAGCGTCACGTCAACTTGAGCAACATCAATCTCCATATGAAAGAGTTCATGACGGAAATTCAGCAGAAATTCTGCAGATAGTAGGCTTATACTGTCATTTACATACGACTGCATTGGAGATCAAACGAGTTGCTTGATTGTCAGACAAAATATGGTTTGCATTGAATAACGTGTGTCACTGTAATTCGTGAGGCGCTTGTCGTGACTGACATCACGGTACTGATGGTCAAAACGGACATCATGCGGAACCTTAACGAATGTTGTCTTAATGACAGTGCATGTCCTTGTAATACTGGAAACAGATAATAGGCCTACTCAAAGGATTGTATTCTGATTCCTATGAAAAGTAACTAACATGGCAAACATATATGGTTTAGATGTGTGTACACACTCGTACTACTCTTACCAGCCGTTAAATAGTCACTCCAAAATACTCGTAGCATACATTTTATTAATGTGTTGTTTGCACATTTGACAGTCAAAATGTGTACATAGATACTAACTGAATACACATCTCAAACTTTTCTAGTGGTGGACAAACTCAGCACTAAGTCGAATGACCTCCTACATCCGGGCATGACCTCCTTCATACGGGCTACATTGGCCTAGTTATTGACAGGTGACAGACACAGATATATGCACAGCATTAAGATTCAATACTTTTGTGAAAAAAGAAATGAATGTTAATATTAATCTCCACACAACTGACAGAAATTAAACATTCCATATTGATGTCGAGTATTCTAAACGCCTTGTTTGTCAGTATTCCAGACTGTCTGCAAATTTAAGCAGTCTTATAGTTCATTGGAATCTGTTTAAAGTAGAACAGATACGAAGATTGTATTGTCTACGCGTTAACATGGTGTGTGTGTGTGTGTGTGTGTGTGTGTGTGTGTGTGTGTGTGTGTGTGTGTGTGTGTGTGTGTGCGTGCCAAATACTACTTCTGATTACCAGAACTTTAGCACACCCAAGTCAATAAAGGTTGCACACACAATCACTTTATCACCTTGAACGCAACCTGAAGAGTTTGGAATTGATGCAGGAACCTATATCCGGAGGTGATAAGACGCGTCCAAGTATACTGCAGGTTACCACCCCTAGATAGCCATGCCCTAGCTCAACAAGGAACATATCAATAACTTGTTATCCTAGAGACTTAGACTTTGGTGTAGCAGTTAGCCAATATATGCGTATTAATAAGTCTAATAAGGAAGCATAGCTATGATGGAGAGAAACGGAAGTGGGTCGACCAATGTCAAAATCATTTTACCATTTAATGGTTTTCAAGATGGAACAGAACAGAACAGAACAGAATTTTATTCTCATGAAGTAGATGGAGTTTAGTCATTCCATAGTGGGGAAAAAACGCACTCACTTCATACAAACATATACTACATGGTAAAACACATTGCCCATATGGAAAGCACTTCAAGCTATTAAAAGAAACATAAAAGATATCTGATATATTATAATATGGTCTATAGTAAAGTTCAATCCCTTCTCCTTGGTGAATGTCAAGCAGGTGCATATACTTAAATATGGAGTATGTCAGATTACGTGCTAATATTGACACGTTGAGGAGCTTTTATGGCCAGATACCCTCTCTATATTCATCCATTGTTAATCTAGAGCGTGATACGTACACTGTTTTGTGGACCCATTATATACTCGGACGCTAAGTGATTATTCAAATATTGACCCTGTTGTGTGCAAGCTGGGGATATCAGATAGAGAGACGGAGCTAGGT
Organism: Lepetodrilus fucensis; assembly: GCA_032361325.1. Lineage (NCBI taxonomy): Eukaryota > Metazoa > Mollusca > Gastropoda > Lepetellida > Lepetodrilidae > Lepetodrilus > Lepetodrilus fucensis. Next base: position 14,420 of record JAUTBV010091408.1, on the reverse strand, counting down.
TGTATGGGACTGGTTTTGGAGTGTAATTATTTGAGGAAGTTGGGATATACCATAAGTTGACACGCTGCCTTTGTTGTTCAAATAGTGTGTCTTTTGTGCTACACGGTTAATGCCATTAATGAATTCGTGTTTATTCTGTGGATTTGAAATGCTCACGTACCTGTTGTTTACATTCCCTTATTAGGCATATATATTGTAATGTTGTACATGCCTTCAGTATGGCCTATGTCAACTCATAGTTATAGCAGTATAGCATCTTAATTTGGTCAGTCATAGACTGTTTGAAAGTTGAAGATATAATCTGATCTTCCCTGATCTATTGTCAGAGAATGGTGACGCTTACCGTGTGTATTTCAGATCTAAACATTCCAGATCAAATGTCAGTATATCGTACCTGACTACCTTGTGTGCGACTGCATGTTGTTGTAATGTAAGATAAACAGGACCATAAATATATGCACTTAAAATTTTAATGTCACCAAGAGTGTTGTAATTTAGTTTGGAGAATTAAATAATCCTTTAATGTCGCATATAACTTGTCAACACAAACCGCTTTGAGATTTATTTCTGATATCTTGTATGCTGGAATCAACTAACGAGTCGATGCTGTGTTTTATTGCATATATACTATGCTGTATCATAAATCAATTCTATTGTGTTGACAAATCATTGTCAAGATATCGGATAGATCTAATATTAGCTTACTAGTATATGGATAATATGCCATTCGTACTTGGATGACCATGGATGCAGACTTACGCCAGAGAGCCTATCCTCGAAACGTTCTTACGAACTTCTTAGCATACTCAGATACCAAGACCGTTAAGAACCGTTAAGAACTTTTCTTTGGCTAAGAAGTTCGCAAGAACGTTTCTAGTATAGGCCCATGGACGCAGCTTTTAGTAACTTCTTAGCCGAAGAACAATTCGTAGCTAATACTATAACAATCGTTAAGAACTGTTCTTACGCTAAGAAGTTCGTAAGAACGTTTCTAGAACAGGCCCCCAGGACTATACGCTCATGAACCACAGATATGCAATGGCTGCATACATGGTGGTAGAACGTATGCTGTAAACTATATGCATGGTTCAGACAACATTGTGGAACATATCTCTGTTGAGTATTGCTCTCGCAACCAAACACTGCGGATATTCTTGTTGATTTATCCGTTGATCTTTTATATGCTGAGATGTATTTGAATCACATGCGGCGGCTTTCATGGTGGTCTGTCAACATAATGCAGACAACATACTGACGCAAGTATGATAAACGAGTTTGCCATACAATTTACAAGGAGTAAAAATTGTGAAAAGGCGAGTGAGTGAATTACCGCTTAACCTCGTTGTGTGGATATGTTCACCCATTCGCGACGATACTGTGGAGTGGTTATATGAGAATCTGAAAGTTAAATGTAATAACACATAACAACCTGGAATAGCCTAGAATATGTAAATAATGCCATTGTATATTCACCAGAGGAAATACATACATGTATGTGTAACGACATCCTCGAAAACCCAGGCCATTATGACTACACTAACCTCCGTCGGGTTAATGTAGTCATAATGGCTTGGGTTTTCGAGGATAGTGTAACGATTGCATACTGGAGTATCTATGCTTCTCTTCATCCTCCATAGATCCGTCAGTGTGTCTGTCTGTCTCGCTCTCTCTCTCTCTCTCTCTCTCTCTCTCTCTCTCTCTCTCTCTCTCTCTCTCTCTCTCTCTCTCTCTCTCTCTCTCAATGCTATATAACTCTCTCAGTCTATATCTATCTATCCCAATGATATCTATCTATCTCAGAGATGAGTGTCAATCAGTTGCTGTCAATCATACACCATAGAGGACCACATGTACTCTATGCCTTCCCACCTGATCACTACACCTGTCGAAAGGGGGCGGTACCTGGGATTCGAACTCCAGCCCACCTCACCTGTCACGGTAGACACATCCCTTCTCGGATCAAAGTCGGTCCTCGGGTCCCGGAGTACGAAGTTCAACAAGGTAGCTTCCGATAACCAACACCGAGAGGCTATAGCCCCTTATGTCTACAACCTAAGTAAATATTTGCCGGGGTAAACATTAACACTAAAACCGGCGGTTTGCGTTGCCAACCGCTCCCGGTGTATTTATCAAGTCATTACCTGGACAAACGACTGTCTTAGTGTTATCACAACTAAAACGTGTCTGCTGCCGCCACACGGATTGATTGCTAAGTGTAATTGGTTTCGATAATAATTGGTTTCGATATAATCGATTATATTTCGTACACCTTTACAAGTGTTGAAGACCGGGTGCAACTGGACTGGGTAGACCAAGCAGACCTCGATGTAATGAGATAGGGGATGGCAAAAAAAACTCTCGGGTAGGGGCATGTATCAGGGTCACACACCGCGTAGGAAAGACCGACAAATGTCGGCTGGTGTCTGTCTGCTATCTCTAATTGCAGCGGCAGGTATTTCATGTCCCAAATGCATGTCAACATTCGCCTCGAGACCACGTGGGAAGGTGCAATTATCCATAGACAGCTTCGTCTCAATTTGCATCCTTCAAAAGCTGCAGAAAAGACCAAGATGTTTGTAAGGGTGTTTGATTTCAATCCCCAGCCTGTTTACTTACACATCCTGTGCGGAACACCATTATTGATACACGCTCTAATGATGTCCTAAATAGACCCGTTGAAAACACCACACTATTACAACGAACCACAGAGTTCTATAATATGAGTTCATATCAAACGGAAACTAGGGAAATATACCTGCTAATTTATCAATATTGGCATTAGTATAACGTTCTGGTAGGGCCTACTCTTCAAAATCTAATGATACCTTGTTTTTAAGTGTTGGTCTCAAAGAACCGATGACCTATCGTGAACATTTCCAGATTGCACATGCATGATCGAAATGTTTTCACGCTTAATCGGCTATCGTTAGATCTCATGCCAGTGCGGAATCGAATCAAGATATATTTTAATCATATTGCAATACTTGAACTGTTTGGTATTGGTAACTATTACTTACAGCTTGGTGTGTTTGCATATAGAGTGGTACATCTGGAACATCCAGTGGCCTGGCCTCGAGATTACGAAACTTTTCTGAGTACGATTTCATACTCAACTCAGAATTGTGTTCATAAAACGTCATGTTTTTGAGCATAGCACGTGAGTTGAGCATAAAAACATACTCAAAAAAGTGTTTTAATCTCTGGGCCTGTCCTCAGAACAGATAGCCTACTAATTCATGATGCTGTCTCAAAATTAACACCGCTATATTATGGTAGGTCCTTACTTCTCTTTCTGATCATAAATACCGTTGTTTTCATCTGCTGGATATTCTATAAATAGCTGCCAAGTAAGTATGGTAGAAGGTGTTCTAAGTCGTGTTCTCTTGTTTGTAACTTATGAGATTCTCTTTGGATTACGTAAGAAGTAGTGTGAAGACCTCAGTCGACAGGAAGCAATGGAACCTGAGTTCCTGTGAACAGTCGGAGCTGGTTTGTTCATGTGTAAAGTAACACACGGACCTCTAGGCTTAGAACCGTCTCAATAATGCATTGCTAGGTAATCTGTTTGCTTCATGGCAGCTGCAGACCTGTGAACATGCAATTGTGTTTCCAGTCAACAACAGCTCCAGGCATCAAAGGTGGCATATGTGTTTTATTCACCTCACGTAGGGGGCGCTGTGGCCAGTCATGCGCACAAACACAAAGCTGAATCCAAGAGTGTCCCTTCTCGGAAGATGACCAATGTTATATAAACATTGATCTGGCTCTGTGTCAACGCTTCAATGTTTGTATCTTTCATCTCAAACAGTCTTTAGTAAACGTCATCTGTTTTTCGCAACTTCCTGGTAAATGGATGCTATGTCACAATGATGAAAGCGCAAACAATGCATTTCTATATAGACGATTCCAGGCGTGTTTGGAGTTCTATGCGTAACGCATGCTGTAGGGAATCCATCTGGTGCCTGGGTTAATATTTGGACTAATCGTTTGCGTATTAGAGTTTCTTGTTAGCCCTGGAGTAAAATCTGCCTTGTAGTTTTTATTTTGTTTGTCATGAATCCTCGGCCAAGACCACAGCGTGTTTGTCAGCTTAACTGCAGCGATACCCAGTGCATTCCCAAAACCATTCGCATTTAGCTAGCGCAAACTTCAACGGCCTTCAAGATAAATACGAAATGACGATCAGACTTCAACTGTTTGTCGAGTAAATATAAACAGCAAAATAACCCCATGTTTAAAGGACAAATATAAACACGAAGAGGCTTTAAAAGCAATCGCTCATATATTGGTTTGGACCCTTGAGAAGGTAATGCAATGGGCTTTTATTTCATTGCTTCTACTGCTTCTACACACTAAAACACGATAATATCCTATATTCGTTATGAAATAAGATCTAATATTTGTACGTTCCCAATTGTCTCCCCTTTGAACCCTCTTCCCGTGTTACTTTAGGATCATCTTGATCGCTAGGCCAGAACTTAAAGACATGCGAAGAAGATTTAGTTTCGTTGTTCATTCGCAAACCACACGCTGAAATGTGATACACATATTTCTAATTCTCTTCTCGCTGTGAACCTTGCTCGGTAGCAAATGTTTGCTTAGGATGTTTTCTGTATGAATATAAACATTCGCGGTCTACGGTCAGAGTGGCCTGCTGCATGTCCGGAATATTAGAAAATTAATAATACACAACCTATAAGCCTCCGGGCAACGGTGGATGGCTTGAAGTACGTAGTGTTCAAGAAGGCACACAGAATATGATCAATAGAACTACAACACATACATAGTAGTTCAAATAGTCTAACTTCTTTTCTAGCGATTACTAAACATACATAACCCTTTACGAGTATTGAGATCAAGAACACTATAGTTGACTAGATCTACGTAAATAAAATGATATACCTATTCATATGAAAATGTGTGCTGGTTTTCACAATATTAAATAAAAACATTACTTAGATAAACTATGTCCACAGTGTGTGTGTCATTCTGTTTCTTTGTTGTCTGTAAAGAAAGCCATACATGTTTAAGCATATGTATTGCAGTTTAAATGGAAATTTCAAAGCATATTATTGTATGTATGTTTTCCTTGCAGATAATTTCTGACAACCTATGAGTAATTTCCCATTCATATCTTTGATAAATGTGAGTCCCTGTGGGGTCTGTGTTGTACCAACGCAATACTCTATTGTATTACATACCAGTTTTATTACTATTTGAAAATAAATGTAAGGTACATGTATCAATTAACAACAGAAACACATGCAAGAAAATCATGCACAGAATAATGTTCTGGAATTGTACACCAGGTTTTTGAGATACGTGAAATAAATGTATATTATAGTAGGCCTAGTCCTTTCCTATTCTGGTTGCATTTGGGGTCAGGGAGACTTTCTTCACTTTTGTAGCTTATTGACATTCACAAAGCATTCACATGCCAACAAAAGAAGTAGTTATGCACACCCAAGTTGAATAGTCTGCTTCTGAGACTATTCTGTAATAGATGTGACAATTTCATGATGAAAATGTCAGTTACGTATGCTGAAATAGAAGTATCCAGCACGCTATGGATCTATAGCTACTTGTAGGCTTGACAATTGCGGCGTACACGCGCTCGAATACACATGATTCGCGAGTACAGAGAGAGAGAGAGAGAGAGAGAGAGGGAGAGAGAGAGAGAGAGAGAGCGTGTGTGTTGACTGAATGTTCCTGCAATGTCATTATCTCCCCCCGATACTTTCAAGATATAGTTATGAGGATAAATATGTGTGCTCCTATTTCCTTTATATATATATAGGTCACTAATTATTTTGTTCGTTGAAGGGTATTATATGAATAGTTTGCTCTTCTGAATTCCATATCTATGTTGGTTTATGGTTTAATATGTACCTAAGCCTCCGGCACACCTTTCACAAAGACAATTAGATATTGCATTTTGTATTTCCGTGAAGAAACGCGATGGCGTAAAATTGCAGTTTACGCAAATAATGCCAATATCAATACTAAAACCAGATTGGTTATGGTCATGGTTTATTCACAGTTGACATGTTATCCACTTATGAACAATTTGTTTTTAATATATCTAATACTAGTATTAATAGGCACATGTACTTAATTTATTCCCAGTTGGTATAGAAACATGTATAACCTTATCGTATTAAACTCTAACGCAGTTTATCTTATAAGTGATGATTGGGTCATGTTTGTCTGCATGGTATAGCATGTCTCAGCGATATATACTAATTTACTGTACACATTGTACGTATATTGACTGTAAGTAATCATGTTCTCGTATTGTAATACATAAACGTTAACAAATTAATCTACTTGTCCTTGCTATAAAGACGTTGATCATTGATGGCAATCCTTTTTTACTTTTGAGATAAACGGAATTGTGATAAGGACTGCATAGTATTCCTCAAGCGAGTAGCCTACTATAGGTAATACTACTATATTTGATATTTTACTTTCATGCATGAGGAAATGTGTGTGATTTGGGGCAGCGCACATGGGGGTATGACGTAAACATACGTCAAGCAAGAATGCTCAACAAAATTAATGAATAACCAGCATATTTTGCGGGAAAACTTGCTATCAAATTTCGGAACCATGCTTATGAAAGCTGGCGCTCTTCTTCCATTTAATGTAGTCTGCAAGTTCTTGAAGAGTACATGGATTCTATATAGACATTATAAAATAATAAATGTAGGCTATTTGTCCAAATATTCAACTGGCCCTTATAATAAATGGTGTGTGTTTTTAAAGTAGGCGTATATATCGTGTTTTAGAAATATAGTTCGTGTAGATAAACTTCAGATGTCAAGTATATAAGTATACCTGTCTACATTTAAGAGTATTCTGTCTTTTCTGAACACACAGTGTCACAGATTAGCGACATAGGAATGTTTGTTAGCTTCCTAGCCAAAATCAACCATCAGTCGGCCATTGAGATTATGAAGTTATTCATATGTGTTTGTTTGATGTCAATTTTGTATCGCTGCACTTTAAGAAGAGATAAGCGAGCATTGGAGCAGAATGGATTTGAAATGTGTTTGAACACATCTGGCGAAACCAAATAAACTACTTTAGACGTTGTCGCCAGCGCTTTGTTGTCATGGATACTGAAGATCGTGATTGCGCGTTATCTGTCACGTGTGTGCTTGTTAGGGTTAATCCACTCTGAGATGGTTAATATCGTCAATTTAGATGCGTGTTTTCCCAAACAGGTTTAGTTAGAGGCACTTATAAACATGATGAACTCGACTGTTGTGAGACATATTTGAGATTACTGCGAGATTTCTAACCCATGTTCCAATAAACATCACCATCATCGAATACCATTCAACGTAATGCTGTCAGCATCCTCGAAAACACAGGCCATTTTGACTACACTAACCTCCGTCAAATATTTGATGGAGGTTAGTGTAGTCATAATGGCCTGGGTTTTCGAGGATGTGCTGTCAGCTGTTTGTTAGGGGGAATTGTTTGGACACTCCTGTAATGTAATTCCGAAAAGACTTCAATGTGTTCCCATGTGTCCGTTTAATGAAACTGATAAACAGTTATTTTATTTATCACTCTCAACTAATGCCATTTAATTAGTTGAATTAAAGCTAATTTACTGTCAAGTTGAACAAGTGGCTATTACAGAGGCCCTGTTACTCTTCAATTGCTTCATAAATACTAGTATTAGACCTCTATAGTACTATACTATTATATATGATGTCCTTGCTTCATAAATACTAGTATTAGACCTCTATAGTACTATACTATTATATATGATGTCCCTTTTCAAGTTTTCATATAATTGTTGAAACTTGCGAACATGTCATTTAGAAGTGGATGAGTCTTGAAGCTACGTTATTTTAATTTTGTTATTACAAATAAAATATAGTATGCCATTCAGAGAAATTGAGATGGAAAACAACCCCCGATGCCGTACTTGATAAAAATTGTTAACATCGTGTATTTTCCTTTGATAAAGTTATAAACACATTATTTTCCATACTTTCTTAACCGTGCATACATGTCATTATCTGGTAATAAGTATTAGGCACATTTAATATATAAAGTACAAACCTTTGAAGGCTACAGATTATAATTATAATAATATTTAATAGAAACAAAGATTACATTTCATTAGTCGGAAATATTTCTAGTAATTTCCACTAATTGAGCATAGTATAAAATGAATGCTAACGCGGTATAGCTGTCTTCGTGAACCTTCTTAATACAGTATATGGTTTACATTTATAAATGTCTAGTGTGAGTCACAGTCCTAGGTCTTACATGACAGACCATGCAGGTTTCTCAACGCCAAAGGACAAAGTGCACCAGAGATAAAACAGCGTCACATGCATTTATAAGCAAACTGCAATGTCTCTTGGTCTCTACTATAGGTGACTGTCCGACTTCTACGTCTATATCGGGCAATGATCTTTGCGACATCATGTTACGCGACCAAATAAACAACTGATAATTGAGTTATTATAGGATTAACCCTATGACGCATTGATTATGTACACAGATGCAAGATAGTCAGACAGACAAGATATCAGCTCTCTCTCTCTCTCTTTCCCGCTGTGGATAGCCTTTGCTTTGGTCCAGTTAGTCGTGCCATGGTCATGAATACATTTCGTAACGCTCAATTTCATTGGCTGTGGACGTCTTCGCGAACGGATCCAAGACCATACTATCAGCCACAACAAGGGAAAGGTAAACAGTTGTTAAGCAATCAGACTCGTGTTCAAATCCCCGATACCTGCCATCACATGCAGTGTCGTTGTCTTTGATATCAGATCATGTTGCAGCACATGCTGCTTATCCGGGAGAGGTCATGTGACATGGCGTTGTTCGGCCAAGAGAGAGGTCCCTAAACACCGCTTATAGATAGCTATCAATTATGCTGATAACCCGGGTGACATCTTACAAACCTCTTGAGATTCTTAACCCTGGGTGTTTATAGGTAAGGGTGTGCTGTATAGGTACTTACCCGGTCTACGTGACATTCATATCAATGCAAACGTATATTTATAATCAAATATTTGCCCGTGTTTATGGTATTGTAAGTACAGGAGTTAGTATCTGTACCTGGTTAAGTCAATATTTGAACTGGTTTGCAGATAGCTTTGTGTGGGGTTGAGTTCCATACGAACTCTCTTCACTAGGGCATAAACAATTCCACTTGCTTTGTGGACTAACAGACCCTGTGATGATCACGAACCTTGAACGTCAACTGGTAGGCTATCATGTGTTACACACAACCTCTACAAAGAAATATATACAAGTTTAAAGTACAAATGTACTGGTTGTGCCAGCTAATACCACCGCATGATGAAGTAAGTCAGTCTGTTTGTCTAGTGTCCTGCCCCCAGTCTGTTGGTCTAATGTCCTACCCCCAGTCTGTTGGTCCAGTGTCCTGCTCCCAGACATTGAGTGATAAACTGATATGCATCGTGTACTTAATGAACTCATGTGATGTATATAGTTGTAATAAAACACGGTCATGAATCCGACTGATGATATATTTTGGACATCATATCTAACACAATAAGTGTTTTAAAATTATGATTGTTTTAGTACAGGGCAATGTTCTTGAAGGATAAACAGCTGATAATGACGACATGGTGTGTCGCTATCTATTGCGGTGTCAGTAACTAATGTAATTTTTTAATATTTAATACAAATAAGGATGATACTGCGAATACTATAGTTAGCCTGTGCGTCAACTGGGCTATATTTAAAGACTATCATTCATTAGCATGACATTTCCACCATCCGTCACCAACTAGTTCATGCGTCACATGATGTCATGTGCAGAAAGATGCAATTGAACAATATTATTATTGCCTAATTAACATTACGAATATTCTGAATAAAACGTATTTGACTACTTTCAATAGTCGTCAGTGAAAATATCAACGTTCTCACGATTACTCCAGACTTGGAAACAAAACTATCAACGTTCTCATGAATAGCTTACTTCACACTTGGAACACTACAAAACCTACACGATTATCCTCATTTAACTAATCAAAATATTATGAATATAGGCCAACATAGACCACAAGGTGTTTTAATGAAGTACTAGTAATCGCACATCTTCAACAGTACGACTGCTAGCATGTATACATTGAGACACGTATTTCCCCCCTTTCACCTTGTTTGACCAATTGGGTTCTCCATTAGTTGAGCGGTAGGATTCTACACGGAAATGCCCGTATGTTTGACGTATGCCAGACTTGACACTCCTTTGTTCTCGATTGAAGAGCTATAGCGTCAAAATGTCAGCGAGCAGTTGTCGTCTGCTGTCGAACCTATTTCTACAACGGCATTAATGACGTGCTAACAAAGATGGGATTAACGGGAAAAAAGCACGAGGAAAGAAAATACTAGCTTTTCTTTCTTCATCCTTAAAAGTAAATTTGTTTTTTCTTGTTTTCATGATCGTCGGTGTGTACCCTGGATTAGCAGTTAGCTGCCTAGGCGCAGGAGAGACGACATTGGGCGCCATCTTGGAAATACTGCCAGAGGCATCACATAAAAGAAGAGGCTGATTGAAACACGTTTAGAATTAGAGAAGAGATTGTCAACGGAGGTTTTTTCGCTCCTTGTATTGCTGTTGGGAACCGGATGAATGAATCTCGCGATAGAGTGCGAGATGAAAGGAAATGTAATCGGGAACGCCATGTTACTAGAATGTCTGGAGTCGTAACACAGGGATGAGAATCATTTAAACATCTCCGATGCCTCTCATTGCCATGGTTACAAATACTGAAATCAAAACTTCCCTTTTATGTCCCTGTCAGAGTTTTAGAATTTTAAAATATAGCCCTGAAAACTAAAAGTAATACGCGCTTAGCAATATTGGCGCCAATTGATGTTCCATTATTCATGGCGTCTTACGAGCTGCCGGAAGGTCACGTGCAACTCAATCTGACGCGGTCTTATATTATTTAAACACATCTGATACTTTACATGGAGTAATGGGTTCTGATTTGAAGATAGTAATAGATATGGAAATGAATACAATATTTTTGTTACGTTTAATTTAAAGATAATGTTCTGTTGGTAACGATTTTTGTTGTTGATTTATTTATTATTATTGCATATTTTATGTTAAATCTCAAGATCATAGGCCTTAACTATCTCATTTCTCCCGTGGAAGGTTAAAGTTCTGAGCTTAGTTTTAGTGGTACGGACACAGATCTCGTAGTCTCCAGGGGCAAGATGACTAGTACAAGTTAAATAGTATATGTTGCAGATGAAAGACATCTACTAATGGAATTGCGGACTTGTTCAAGTTTCTTTGTATATTGACAATAGTCAATACAGTAACAAAAACACGACACGGTATTTATAGCCAAGTCAAACATATTATCCTACTGAACGTATTCAAATGGTATAAACCTTATATTAATGAACGCATACACATGAGTAAAAATAGCCAAGAATACTCAAGCGGATCTTTACTAATCTATATTAGTAGGCCCTATGTTTCTTATTTAATACGACTTTCATTGTGGACATAGTAATATATTAAGCCCTTAAGACTATCATGGAAACATATTGAACCCATAAATAGATGTGGATTACTCATCTCTATATATTATAGGTATCCATACAATAGGTACTAGTATGCTGATTTAAGATTATTCATGCAAACATATTAACAGATATTAGAGAAGCAGATGCTAGCACTAATGACGCAGTAAGCCTACTACAAAGAATGGCAAATCATTGAATAGGTACCAGTATAAGTCTATTTACTGAACTTGTATCTGGCAGTCTTGTGCTTGGTCCATGACCATTTTAATAATATCTTGCAAAACAAATATTGCATCATAATTTAATATGTCATTGTTCCCGCAAACTATCGCATCTTGTTGGGTCGTGATTATACTATTCATGAATGCTATTGAAATGTAACCACCCCATCTCATCTTTAATAGTCTTTGAATAACTTCAGGCCTTGTCTTCTTAAGGACACTCAGTCTGTCCTCTGGGAAACCACCCTTCAATGTGTCAGTATTGCTACGTATGGCTATATGCAGGTTTGTCATCTGAAGGATTGCTTGGTTGGTTTGGGGTTTAAAGTCACCTTCTAGAATCGTTCACTAATATCATGACTTGCATGCATCATGTACTGCTTGACTAGTCTGGATTTCCACCAGTTTTTATAGTGCTAGTTCATTAAGAATATCATGTCGCAGATAGTACAATGATACCCCACTCAGACACAGTCCTTGCTTTACCCCTTTAATGTTGAGCGCCAAGCAGGGAAACAACAAGTACCACCTTTTAACGTCTTTTGGTATGACGCCTCCAGGGATCGAAACCGCGACCTTCTGCACCATCTGAAGGATGTCAGGGTGATTGGACACACGTTTTCCAAGCACAAGGCCAGATATTATTCTACTGTAAGACCGTTACATGTAGGCCACATTGTATATATTATACTGGTACCTAATAGGGGTACTTAATTCAATTCCTATTTCGCTTAAGCAGTATTTTGGAAGAAGTGCTCCTCGTGTGTACTGATATAGACCACTGTGTTATGTCATTGTTCTTACCATATCGTCTTCATAAATCTCAAATGTGCATCTGGGTGCCATATTTCTAGGAAGTAGTGCATTTATAAGACCTGTACAAAATGGCAAAACATCATCCTTAAAGCATATAACTGATTATCCTCGAAAAAACAAGCCATTATGACTATACTAACCTATTTGACGGAGGTTAGTGTACTCATAATGGCCTGTCATGATGGGTGTGTAAAATGTGTAGTGAATGGGGGGAGGGGGGGGGGGGTTGTCTATTCATCAGTGTAATGTCTCCTAAAGCATTATCAAACAACTTGCAGCTACAGTATATCTTTCTATATGATTTATCCATGTGGATAAATTCATTGCCCAGAATGGAGAGAGAGATTTGGTATGGTCAGAATGTCAAGAGAGAACAGAATCAGGAATGTTTGTTGTATTGGGTGCATGCTTGCGTATGTGTGGCATTCAAAATCATCATGTGGTATTAATTTGATGAATCTACTTCTAAATGGAAACAAACTGCAATGTCTATCACATAGTCTTGAGTTTTAAGTTGTCGTGTCAGCCTAGGCCCCCTGTTGTGCATGACACAGGCGAGCAGTCTTCCATTATTGCAGGTCTTCATCTACATATTTCTCCAATTAATTCCTTACAACAAACCCAGTGACATGTGCTGGGAACATTTATTCATGTCTATTAATGTTCACAAACAGGTTTCCTCATTCAAACGACAGCAAATATAAACACTCGACACTCTTCCATCCTTTTAAATGTAGCAAACGTCATGGCCGCCACAACACTCTGTATAACCATGGCAACCATGCCAAACGACATTCAAAGTCTTCTTGGGATAGAAATCCAACATGGCACATCCCGTTACCATGGCAACATATGAGATAGCACCCTTCCTGAACTAGCGTAACCCTGGAATCATCTAGCAGGCTACTATACAGAACATGAATCTTTACTCGATACAATCTTTTTTTGTCAGTTTTGATGAGAAAATGACACGAACGGGGACCGATATAAAATAGACGCAATATTATACACACTTTCAAATACTTATTTGATCATAACTCTGTGATACATTTAGTGATTTTACAAGAATAAGTTTGAGGATTCCTATCAAAGTAGTACATCCAATTTCATGGCAGTGAAACCACATTCAAATGCCATACAGAATCGTAGAACATAATCCATATGAACAGCGCATGAACAATATTGTCATTTCTTTTGGCAACAATGACAAACATCGGCAATGTGGTAACTCAGTACTTGAAACCAAATCCGAACATTGCATGTGATGTCTTGAGAAACCAAACATAATTCCATAGTCTTGTTATCTCTTTGAGATGGGAAACACAAAATGATGAATATCCTGAAATATGGTCATAAATCGCATGATCGCTCTTCTTCTCAAATCACATGATCATTCACATGACATGGAATCACCTGACCAGTCACATGACATGGAATCACCTGACCAGTCACATGACATGGGCATCACATGACCAGTCACATGGCATGTGCTTCCCGGAATGGTTCACTGAGGTACAAGATATAATGCACATATTATGCTGCTTTCAGACAGGAAATGTTTGTCACGTGCTCAAAGTCACTTGACCTCGATGGACGAGACATTCCCCGTCGCAATTTCGCTGAATAACAGAAAACATTCCAAGAGTCTACACCTCCATGATTTCCTGGTCCAGAATGAACACTGCGAATCTTTAATACTGAGGCCAGTCCGGCCAAATGCACTTGTTGTGGAAGCAGCGACTATACTCCTCAGAAGATAACCTCGTACAGCGTGGCCTTCTTGTCCCCTGAGCCAGTCACTATGTACTTGTCGTCTGCCGATATGTCACAACTCAA
>JAUTBV010091397.1:0-18307 GCA_032361325.1 Lepetodrilus fucensis | reverse complement strand
TGAAGACATAAAAAATAGCTTATAGTCAGCACATGCGGTAGAATGCTCTTTGGTAAAGTACGAATTAGACCTAGGGGAATTTTAAATCATCCTTTCCTCGAACATCATGAGGCATCGTTACCCATAGAAGAATTATTCAGCACCATATTTCCGAATAACGAAATAACTGGTAGTTTTATGAGAATAGTATGGACACGTCCGTACAATACACCTCTGAAGTGTCGCTACATAAACCTAGTTCCTGGTCAAACATAAAACACAATACCTTCAAGTTTGCCACCTAGGCTACATGGTTTGCTGCTTCAGAGTCCTCACATATTTTTCACCGGAAGTCGCTCTGCACCAGCAGGAGATATTCCCGGCAGAGGAGGTCCGTATGATGAAAACTGATCTCGAATCACAATGGCAGGTTTACAGGTCGTGGTATGCTCCGACGATTGGGCTTCTGGCGCCGTGGCCCCTCTATAGCTCCAGACAGTCCTAGAGCCGTTCAGACGACCGAACACCTTGTCCAGAATGTGCTTCTCTTGGATGATGGTCGTGTCTTGTATTCCGTGTGTTCGTGGAGTGGCAGATAGAGACAGACGTTTGTTCACTGCTGACTTCCATGCACCTCGTTCATCGGAAAGAGTACAACTGCTTTTTCTCTCTTCCATTAGTCCTGAGATGCTTCCGTTTTCATGATAATTGGTAGCATTAACAACCTTTGATCTATGTTTCGTTTTCTTTTTACCATGTTCACTCCTTGATTTGTTAGTTATGTTTGCCTTGTCGGGACTGTCGCAAATTTCACGTATTTCCCTGGCGCATGCCCTCACTGTGACGACGAGTTTTCCGAGACTAGCCAGGCTGAGTTCCGGTTCGTCATCGCTGTATTCTGATTCCATGGTCCGTCGTACTGCCGACCTGACTCTGGCCTGAGACTCCCGCCATTCCCAGTGGTCAGGAGAGGAGGTGATGTCGGTGTTCCTCGCATCCATGCTCCCCTTGTTCACCTTCGTGCCCCCCGTGCTCACCTTCGTGCTCCCTGTGCTTACCTTCGTGCTCCCTGTGGCAGTGCTCACATTCGTGCTCCCCGTGTTCACCTCCATGCCCTCAGTGTTCCTCACCTCCATGTCTGACTCAGGATTAGCGCTAGGTTGTGTCTCTCGTCACGCTGTATGGTAAACTATCTCACAGAATATCTGTCCAAACTATTGCATCAGTTAAACCCTTGGGAGCAACATGTTTGCTGGAACTCTGCTTATGTTCCGTACAGAGTTACAACCAAGTTCCATGGTCCTTTGCCGACGGCGATAAAGTTTTACGACGTCGAGATGGCCGCCTTCTGTCACGTGAACCACAGCCTCCTACAACGCACTGGTGTATAATGCAGACGGGTTTGGTGATGTTGGTATCCTTGGTAACTCCGTAAGAACTATGTTAGCAATCCTGACACCGTGCACATGTTATTTGTGTCTGGGAGCATTTGAGGGTTGTTGTGAGTCCTGGACAACTCGCCACCAGAGAACTACAACAGTTAACGTCAAATCGTAGATTAATAGAAATTGAATGCCTTGAAAATCAATATTGTGACATCAAGGGTATGCTTTTTAAATAATTTAATTCCTAATGGAGTCAGTGAGTTGTTGTTTTACGTCACAGCGGGAATCTTTCCCATTGTGGTTAGAAACTGTCCACGTACATGTGATATAAGATGCTCCTACTGGTCTCGGCCAGTGGGGTTACCCCTTTGGCTCAGTCGGTGGAGCGCTGGACTCACAATCCAGCAACTCGGGTTCGAATCCCAGGATCGGCAATGGTCCTGTTTCATACACTTAATACACATCCGAGATAATACTATAAACTACACAGTGCACTAACAATTTCTAACACGAAGTATTGACGGCACAATCCTCTCTCTCCAATCTGGTAATACAATATCACACTTAAATAATACACTGGATACGCGATATACTCATTACGTGAACTATACTGTTGGCAAATGCCACTAGGCCCACGCTTTCGTTATTTCTTTGAAGATAGTTTGATGTCTATATCGGCTGCTGCATGTACATGCCTACATGTGTTCAATAAATAGCTAATAATTGTATGGGATTTCTAAAAATAAACTCGACATGGCGATTTTCTCTCACATTTCAATTAATGTTTCTCCGTTTTGAATTATTAATGCTAATGTTTGACAGAAATAGCTGATATTATTTTCAAACTTATAACATTTTCCAGCGATATGAGGGAGAAGAGAGAATCAACCACTATTTCAATTCTCTATATATACTACTGGGTATCGTTACTATTATTACTGTCCATGTATATAAATACTAGTATTATATTAAAATATATATTATATATATGCTTATAATAGTTGAATCATAACACATCGGTGTTGGGTGCTGTTGGTTCCGAGTGAATAGTGGTCAAGGAAAGAATATATGGCGGGCGTAGTTTAGTGTATCGCCGCAATTTTGAAATGGTTACCAGTACTCCACAAGGCTATACTCTTAGTATATTTAACATATAATTGGTCTGTTATTCGCATTATCAGGGGTGTTGCATTATGCTACGTACATAGTAATATGTAGACCGATTGTTAGGAGACGAATATAATGTTTAGTGTTGCCCATCACTCCAAGTTCTTAAGAGAATTATATTTACCACATTATTACTGGCAATACCCTTCTGTTGAAAAATGTGTTAGCATTATGTCAGATAAGTACTATCTTCGTGTAATTAAATCAGTTAAGATACATTAAACACGGTGAGTGAGTGAGTGAATCGTTCACCCATGTGCTGGAATCTTTCACTCATTTGCGACGACATTAAACACGGGATGCATATGCTGAACTATGCTCCCTTAATATCTCTGTATGTGCATAACAAAATGTAAATTTGTGCATTCTCCATATCACTGTATGCAATTATTATGAGACTAAACTCTGTTCTGTAGTAACTGACTTAAAGTGACTACTTCCCAAAACGTGAAACGAATCAATCAATAAACACACCAATTAAATGCATATACGATATTTATTGTTTTCTTCAACATATATACATGATGTTAAGACGTAGCATCGTAGATGACTGGTGATGGTTGCAATATCGTTTAGGGATAAAACAAATATTAAAACAATTTCGTTCGCATCCACACTCTGTCCAATCGACGCATACAATGGTATGCAGTCAATGTGTGAACATGTGTGTTGAACAGAATCAATCTGAATAAGTAAAATGTCTCCATTCGAGAAGATGTAGAAGATTTAGTTTGTTCAACAACTACTGAGCGTCACATACATGTATCTTCTCATCCTCAGAACACTTAAAATACAAGAAAACCAACAAGATACAAAACAACACTAAAACCTAGCACATTAAAACATTCATCAATATTTAAATATATATATTTTGTGCAAATATAACTTCTTTCCGTCAATGACGTGTTTGTCCATGTTGCAAAATATACATACTTGGAAGCACATATTAACAATTGTTAACCGATAGTTACTATTACAATGGAGATGTCCATGCCTCCTGGTGGCTGGAATCACTAGCACTATGTTGGGTGGAGTTGGTATAACGGGACTGCGGGGTAGCACAAGGTAGCATGTAGGGCATGTATGGGTAGGCACTATTCATAACGTTGTAGGCGTTCATGTTGTACACGTCCAGGTAGCTGGGCACTCCTGTCGGCGTCTGACCCGCAGGTTGGAGACCGGAAGTAGGGTTGTTCCACATGGACATTGGCAGGCCCTGAGGTAGATGAACGGAACTGAAGGGAGCGGATTGGTGGGCCTCGGGTGGGGTGGGCGGAGTGTCTGTTGTGGAACATAGAGGCGACTCTGGAGATGGAGTATAGCCGGACAGGGTACAAGACTCCGGGTACGGTGACGTCAGATCCGGTGACTTGGTGTCGTACTCCTCCGGACTGGCGTGATGAGATGGCAACGCTACATACGGGTTCCAGATGGTTCCATTGCCGCCTTCCTGTGGGCGGGCGTTGTGGGGGGACGGTGTTGATTCTGTTGAAGGCGGCGACGTGGCGTTAGGGTGACCCCGCGGGATACTCCAGTTGGGTGGAGTAGCAGTGTGGGTGATGCTGTAGTGTGGGGCTTGAGGAACCACGACAGCATTCGGGACCAGATTCTGAAATAATAAAGAAGGATCGAGGATTCTTCAGAAAGCTTGTGTAGAATCAATGTTGCATGTTAAAGAACATTTCTCAACTTGAAGACAAGAACATAACATGTCCATCAAGAGGTAGGCCATACTGTACATAAACCTTACACAATGATAATCTCAACAGCAATTGAATGAACATATTAAAGTCATAATTAAAGCCCTGCAAAAGTGAATGTTTACAGTTTACTGTTTAAAAACCAACAGCAGTTATGATAATATGTTATTAACATGTGATACTGGCATTACCATGCTAGATTACTTATCCTAGTTCATTGTGAATAAAACCAAGTTTGTGTGAAATGTCGGTCACCTGTCCCACCTGTCGGCCTTTGCGTCGGACGCCGTCCTTGTAGCGGTAGCGTCTCCTTAGGAAGCTGCCGTGGTCAAACATGTCCTCGTACTCGGGGTCGATGGCCCATTGGTGACCCTTGTGGCCTGGCTGCCGGGGTAGCTTCATGAAGCAGTCGTTAAGCGCCAGGTTGTGTCGGATGGAGCCCTTCCAGCCTTTGGCGTTGCCGTGCTCGCGGTAGAAGGGGAAGCGGTCCTCAATGAACTTGTAGATGTCGTGCAGCGTCAGACGTCGGTCGTCCGAGTTGGCGATGGCCATGCTGATTAGGGCGATGTAGCTGTAGGGAGGTTTGCCTAGAGAAATATTGATGTCAAATTTTATTACAGAGGCTCCCCAATGTGAAATAAGAAAATTGTATCCAGATCCGTTATGCCATGAATGTGTTATGTTCTTATACAATACCAATGTGAAATAGTTATCATACATCTTCCACTACAAATAGTTAGTTTATCAGTACTTATACTCTCTTAGACCAATTGATCAAGTAGACTGGTTGATCAGATGCTCTATACACGTATTTTGTTGAAAATGTCATACATTTTCTACAGTAAGCAGACATGTCGGCAAATGAGAAGATGCCATGAAGTAATGATTGCAATGGAATTTGCAAGAGGATATATTCAGTTAGATGTTGAATTATTCATCCCTGTTGCTGTACATATTATGCACCAAGGAGTAGGCCTATACAGATATAGCCACCGTCATGTATAGGATTAATATTGGCAACACTCCGGGCCAAATTCAGTGTTCTAAATAGGTCAAAGCAATCAGTGAGTTTCGTAAGCTTGTATTTAAAATACATAAACTTGAATAACATATTAATATAACATTATAATTGTACATTTATATACCGCTATACATCCATACACGGTGTATGCATGTTCATGCTCAACCAGTGTCTAAAGTGAAAGATTATTTTTTGGAAGAGATCGAATTTAATTATATTTGTTTGAAATATGAAATAGTTTATGATTGTTTGAGATGAAGGTGAATGACTTAAAGGCATAGTATCATAGTTGATTGACCTGTATACTGGACAAACGAATTTCGATCTGAGACTAATTACGCTTGATTTATCCACACAAACGTTGTTATTTACGGATGTGCTTAGTCACCAGTACTCAATAGTTATCAAAATATTAATGTTTTATATGAATATTGGGAACGTTCCGCTATTTATCTTGTCTTAGATGCATCAACTGAACTATGAACGAATTGCGAGAAAACGTTAGATTATATGCGTATTATATGTTTAAGTCGTACCACTGAGTTATGTCCCTTTGCATTGGATTAATTAAGGAAATTACAATACGACCATATTCAGGTTGTCTATCGGTAGACTACAGGGGGTTGCACTAGATATTTGTCTACCAAACAGCGGTGGAAAGGTTTTTGGAAGTACAAACATGATAAGTGCATGTATTTTGCAGTTGTAGCTAAGAACTAGTCCAACACAACCATAAACATCTGTGATATTATGCCTTTAAACGGTGACTGCTATTAGAAGAATTGAAATGAATTCATGTTTGGCATTGTCGAGATTGGTGCCATTATAAAAGAAAATGGTACAAATGTTGGTAATATTGACTCGCCTTTTGGAATGGGTCTTTTACGTTTCCTTGAGTTCTTGGAAGGAGGGACATCGTCTTCCGCGGCATCCGGTGGCGAGTTCTCCACATCGCCGGTGTCGGGGGATGAGTTCTGTTCGCTGCCGCCGTCGTCCCCCTCGCTGTTCAGAGTCCGACTGGAGTCTGCTTTCGAATCTCGCGAATCTTCGTCTATCACCAGCGTGGAGGCGAGATTTGGACGGTACATTTCAGGAGGGTTGACGAAGCCTTGTTTGAATCCCGGCGCCATGTCAAGTTGATGCAGAGTGGCATAGTGACCCTGGTTGAATGGAGCCAATGGTTCGCGGCCAAAGTACACTGGCACACTCACGTCCACGCCATAGTCATCAGCCATGTCCACGCTAGATGTGTCTGTAGTGATGACGTTCCTGCAGCCTTCTAGAACCTTGTGGAGTTGAAGGTTTGCGCTGTCTACGAGGTGTGTGCTGCCGTCTATCATGTTAAAGACTTATATACTGGACTCTGGGTGGCAGTGCTTACTCTCAATGAACGTAGTATCCCACCAGGAGCTCTACATGACAACTGAGAACAATGCTGCATCCCTGGCTTCAAATCCAGAACAGATTAACCACGCCCACTGCTTTGTGAATGAAAAGATCGTGCAGGCTCACGTGAAGAGTCTGCTGCTCGTGCTCTGTGTCAACTTGCTGGAATGGTGTTTGCGATCAGCCAATCATTGCACAGGATTCAGTCTATTGTTTCACACGTACAGATTAATACGTTTTGTTTGCTAATTGCAATGTTCAGGGGATTAGCGCGTGATGAGCCCATTATTGATGTTCAAACAAGCAACTTTTACCTCTAGATAATCAAACGATTGTAGCAACATCTAGTAAACTAACAATTATTTTGTTAAGATTTATTTATTAAAATAATAACGATCACTGTAGTAAACTTTTAAAATAAAATATTTAGATTACATACTAGTATCAATGTGATCTGTGAGAGGGTGTATCGACAAAAATACAAATACACTATTAAATGTGAATTATAGTTAATAAGAGATGCCGATACATAATGTTATAAATAACGTATTCCTGTGTTATTAGTTTGTATTAGCTCCACCCGATTCCTGCTGTCAGTACAGAGGTTGTAGAACTCAGTGCCGCAAACGACTTTAAACTTTAAATAATTATAATGACATTAGCCAGTGTTTTATTAGAAATCTGAAAATACTGAGGATTGACGATCGTTCGTCATGCTCATTCTAATAAAAACGAAAAAAAATGATCAGTGCCCCGATTTAAAAAAATATTTCAGATGAAGATAAAAATATCTCGTGGAAAGAAGTCAAACTTATTCATTGTCAATGATGCATTAACAAGTCAGCATGCAGAATAAATGCATTGTCCTTTCTAATACCAATATTCGTCGCTTCTGAAAACATACATACATTTGTAAATGTTAAATAATTAGGAATTGTCTACCAATTCTGGTGAATTTAAAAGACACATTAATTCAACTCAATGCATTGTCATATTATCTTAATTTGGCGTCAACTACTAGTATTAAGAAAAACTACGTTCATACAAAGTGAAACAGATCCTTTGCATGTCAAAACAGCTTCCTTTGATTGCTTATGATGACAACTTCCAAGTCGTGTAACCCTGATTAAACTAACAATTGGTATTAGTAAATGCTAAAACGTTACAGCCATCTTTGTGTCTATACTAAAACAAACAACGGTTCTGTTTCAGAGTGCTTGCATTAAGGGACACAGGTGCTACTAAACGACTACTCTACATTTATTTCACTTCTTTCACCTCTCTCTGAGCTTCACAAACCTGGCCGTGGCTGTCAGGGTATCGTTTTTCGAAGCTCTCTTAGCCGCGAAGGGACCAAAGCACTCTCTTAGCAATGTATTAGCTATCAGCAAAGAGAGTGCTATGGTCCCGTAGCGGCTAAGAGAGCTTCGAGAAACGAAACCCAGGCTGACGTTACTCAGTAGTTGTACTGCATTCTGTGTAATGAACAGGCAATACGGAGTATTAAATAATAATAATTCATATTAAATAAAATAGTTTATTATTGTGTCTCATGCATGTACACACACAAGGTATTAAAGAGCATTTGTATTAGCATTCAAGCATGCCTATACATAACTGATAGCACACTGGTAGGCGTATGAGATTTCGTGTATGCGATTTGATATGTTAGTTGAATTTAGTTAGCCAACAATACATTATATAGTAAAGGCCTAGGTACTATAATATGCTCAACAAAATTAATTACGTTCCCGTATTAGACATTTAATGAATACTTTAATCTTCTTTTGGCGACGAAGAATGTCTTTAGAACGTCTACATGCTCAGGGTACTGTCCAAGAACTTGCAGACTCATTGAAGAATGGCATCAGATTCTTTGTGCGACTTTGGTAGACATTTGGTAGAAGTCTTCCTCACTAAATATCTGTCAGGGTCAGTATACTTAATGTTGTTGAGTACCGTTAGTTCTCGTATGTAGTAGCCTTCATACTCATCGGATATTCATTTCTCATATATATCTTGAATATGTTCTCGCAACACGATGAAGTGTGAACGACATAGCCTACTGTGTCAACGAAGATTTTATTTTAATGGGAAATACACTAATACTAATGTATGACAATGTCATTGAAATATTCAAATATGTATGTTCATATTGAGTCCTTTACAAACGTGGGAACAAACGTCGGTCTCTTTGAAATGTACTTGCTAACTACAGCGGGTGCTAACAATCCCTCCACATCCCATTTACCTATGCTTTGACACCCACGGATCACAATAAACTATTACTCGGGCGCGTTCCGGGCTCCCCCGACTCGTATCTGAGTCTCCAGGTGTCAAGTGAGTTCTCAGGGTGCCACGAGTGAGTGGAGAGACAATAGCCCGACAATAGCCCGACAAGACGCGGCCGTTGTCCTTAGACCAATATTAATGTAGATACATAGGGCACTTTGTCTAATTGACTCCAGTGAAGGTTTATACTTTAATCGCTCATTGTCAAGGTATGCATCAAAGGCTAATCTCTCAAATATAAACAGCGGATTGAAAATATGCTTTTTGTTTTGTTTCTGTGACCTTTAATCCACGCGGGGTGGACCCTGCAGAGAATCCGGCGCCAGACAGAGTAATTATTGTCTACATTACGATAGGTAATTTAGGCGGGAACTACAAATTATATATGTTAAATATTGTATATGCCTGTTGTAGAGAATATATATATATATATATATATTATTATATTATTAATACATGATAATAAGCTCGTCCAAAATAGGATATATATATATATATATATAGGCCTATATGCATACTTTATAAAGCGCTGAAAGTTAGTCAAATTAGTACAATGTAATTATTAAGTAATTTAAATACCAAAAGGCTTTTATATATAATTTAGGTGTGGACAGTTCGTACATTATCATAAGAAGTTATCTGTGCGGGGAAAACGCAGCGGTACCCGCTCCGATTCCCGCGTTAGGTCTGTGCACCTTATAATCAGCTGATAATCTGTTTGCTTTCACAATTGCCAAAGTTATTATTTTCAGTTATTATGTTTTCTTACATATCAATGTTGATCTTTCTAATACGTTCTAGGTACTGGAATAAAATACGATAAATATATAAAAAATAAATAACGTATAAAATTATATGTAATAAATTATTATTTGCAAGACTAGTCCTTTAAACTTATAGGGATGATCTCAAAATCATATAATACAAATAACGTTTGCACAAGTCTATGCACATGCAAGTCAATAAGTATATTATCTCTAATTTGTATATATTAATTATTATTATTTCTAATAGTGTGTGCTGATATTCATGTTAGTAAACAGCTGGTAGATAAATGTTACAATTAATTAATATTAAGTTTGTTGTTTTTGTTGAAACAGCCGACAAAGCCAACTTTATAAGGGGCGGGTAACTCTAAAGTTTAGTGGATCAGCGCCATATTTGAAATGGATGGAAATATCGCTTACGACATCCTCTAATTTTTCTAAATATATTCAGATGTCGATGAGCAAGCTGCAGTTATTTCAGAGAGAAATAAGATGACACTCTCCATCAATGATGAGAATGACTCGGGTATTCATAAACATGTTTATTCTGTTTCTTTGTCATCGTCTGGAATATTATTTTCAAACTTCCAAATCCAAGTTCCAACTCCCCAAGTCCTGTCTTTTTGTTTTTGTTATTTTACCTGAAAAATTGCTATCACTAGATCACTGTGGCGTAAACTATAGACTGTTTGGTATTGCACCTAGGCTATATTGTCAGGTTATCAGTTTTCAAATGACGATGTCTTACGTAATCTACGTAATAACAGAAGATGTGAAGTCATCAAACTGCCGACTACGTCACATGCAAATAAAACTTTCACCATTTATTGAAACATTCTTTGTCAAACTGCCATCTAAATCATTGTAGAACACACAACATATTTTATGAAATTATTTTGTTGTGAATGCATCACCAGAACAAAAATCAATCATTCAAGAAAATCTCAAAATATTGAATATGAATAGAATGTTGGAAATGGTAAGTATAGTTGTTTGTCTAGTTCCGAACCACGTTTCCCCGAATATGTAAATGCCAGCTGTTATTTTAATCTTAGGTGATGCAGGGATAATAACTAACTTTAAAACATACTTGCCCGAATAATGATACAAATAACAAATGTTTACAAAAGACATGAATTTCTACTAGCCCTTAGAATACTTTTAGCATTGGGAGAAATTGCGTAGGCGAGTGTTAATTGTGAACCCTGTGATGTATCAATTAATACATTGATAGTTGCAGGTTGTAACTGATTCTAATTGTAATTGATTTATTTATTGACCCAAACTTTAAACAAGATTCGGAACTAGCCAACTCACTGTAGCTGAAGAAAATATTTGTGTAGACAATTTTCAGGGTGAGACAGAACTATACAGTTAACAACAAACACTGAACTGTTAACATGTGTTATAATCATAGTCCTGGAACCAAATTAGATTAGTATGGTTGTGATAATCTTATGATAACGATGCAAGGCTCTCGTCCTTGCACCCCCAGTGGTCATTTGAAAATCTGCAATGTTTTAAGGTATCTGTATGACCCCCTGCAAATTACAGATTTGACCTCCATAACCATCGAGAGAACGACCCCCTTATTATTTTATTAATTTCGAACACTGTTATCATAATTATGTTTTTTTCTCAACATTCAGCGCTCCTCAATATTAAGTGAATTAAGGCCACAAAACAACAGCCCAGCTTCAGTGAGTTCAAGTCCCAAGCTGACGCATCCTCAGAAACTGCCTGAATCGGTTGTCGAGACAGCGAGCCCGTCGGACACCAGCACCAATACCTCCCGACAGACAGATCTCAGTGACAGACAGACAGATCTCAGTGACAGACAGACAGATCTCAGTGACAGACAGACAGATCACAGTGATGACCAGACACCTACACGCCCTGCCTGCACTCTCAAAGGTCACAGTGCAAAATTTACTCTCTTTCTCTGATCAACAAAAGTATTACTAACTGTAGACATGTGTAAAAATTATCTCAATTTAAATTTTTATTTATTAGCTGTTGGGCAGCAAATCTACTCATTTATTGATGGATAAATTTGGACTTGCAGGCGTGATTGCGTACGTTGAAGTGAGAACGAACAATGACAACCGGAGCAGCGCTATATCGGGAGCTCTGAAGCAGCTAGGTGCTGTCGTCGTCCTGAAGTTCACGCAGGATGTCACTCACGTCGTCTACAAGGAAGGCAAGAAGCGAACTCTGGACAAAGCCTTGAAGAAGAATGTCCACCTGGTGTCCGTGCTCTGGGTCGACAGGTTGGC
The DNA here is from genome assembly GCA_032361325.1 of Lepetodrilus fucensis. Classification (NCBI taxonomy): domain Eukaryota; kingdom Metazoa; phylum Mollusca; class Gastropoda; order Lepetellida; family Lepetodrilidae; genus Lepetodrilus; species Lepetodrilus fucensis. Next base: position 6,334 of record JAUTBV010091397.1, on the reverse strand, counting down.
TGAGTATTTCTTTTTCATTTTGTCACAAAACATACTACTGGCCTCGAGATTACGAAATTAGATTCATGCTCAAGCTCAAATTATATATGGGAATTTGTGAACAAAACCGTGAGCATGAGTTTGTCATCTTGGGGTCTGAGCATTGATGAATGTAATCAATAATATGTATCAGCCACATGCTTAAAACATTGGTTACGTCATTTACTCATGCAAAGCATAACAAGGAAAGATTATTTGAGATTCATAGTTGGAAACTACTCGTCAGGACTGGCAAGTTTGAGAATCACTTGCTATAACTTAAATGATATAAATAGTGATATTCTATACCTTACTCTGCTTGTGCACCTGTGAAGTGTGGACTACCAATAATAGACATATATTTTGCTTTTCCAGCTGCAAGAAAAACAATGAGCACGTCTCGGAGAAGCTGTTCCCTGCCATCATGCCAACAACGATGGCATCCCCAGTGCCGTTCCCCAGACTGAAGGTTAGTTCTGCTACAAGTCTGCTGTTCCCCAGACTCAATGAAGTCATATAAAACACTCCACATCAAAGGTCTCATGTCATTGATTAACCCTCTCCCTGTTGGATAAGGCACATTAACTGCTCTTTGGGACATCTCCAGTTGTTCTCAGCATGGAGAGTGTTAAGTAGATACGAAAACCCTTTTTCAGCAAGCGTGGCTAGCTATTTTCTGTGACATAACACAGCATAAGGAAGGTTGTCTATTCTGTTGCCACATATGGAAGATTATTTGTTCTTGTTTGTCTATTCTCTTGTGAATTTAATTAAGTTTGTCCATTGGTGGAAAACCCAAATCGCTGACTGGCACACACACTAATGAGGACACGTTCTGTTTACAGAAGATGAAGTCCATGCAGCCGTCAGACTTCCATGACGAGGTCCTCGGGAGCTCCGAGAGATGCGAGAAGAAGAGGAAGCGTGTGGCGGCCTTGACCCGCTTCCAGGTCGCCGAGGAGACGCCGGAGATAAAGTCGCCTACAGTGCTGGTGTGTGAGACACAGCCTCGCTCGGTGGTGCGTGAACCTAGAGGAAACTATGTCCTGTCTGTACTGGCTTTGTAATAGTCTTCTCCCCTATATTTACATGTACTTTTTCCATTTGTTGTTACAACAATAGTTAACCACAACGACTGCACGCATTTCTGTGTTATGATTTTATTAAATTTAGGCAGCCTAATGGCCCCGAGGGAAATAATATTTAGGGGAGATAACTAGTCTAGTTGTTGAAATGGTTAAAAAGCACGGACTGGTAAATTGATAATTCGGACAAGTGAAAGTAACTCCAAAGTTGCCCTATTGAGCAGCCATGGCAAAAAATTAATGTGGAGTCCTGCCATGTTGACACACAGTGTCCGGTATTTTGCAGTACACGCCCCACCTCCTGGCGGCCAGCAGTCGGTGGACCACACCCGTACAGCTCACCGTGCCGGACACGCCCAGCAGTATGAAGAAGAAACTGGAGGAGCTCAAGCTAGCAAAACTAAACGGTAGCAGAATTATCCTCACTTTAGTTTCTCTTTTTGCCACATGTATGTCTTGTCAGAATAAGAATATTCTGATTTATTCCAATTTGCCATATGGTTGACGTCGTGTATTTGTGTCATATTTCAGGGACAGATTTCTCGCCACTTGCCAGACCGAATGACGACATGGAGCCGCTCAATAGGAAGCTGTTTGGTAATTAGGAAGATCACATGAATAGTATCAGTGTACCGTTGACTCCATGAATAGAATCGTCGCGTATAGGTGAAAGATTCCCACTGACGTAAAACAATAACTCATTAACAGTGCTGGAGTAGGTACAGCTCCTTAGGGCATCTCTGGTTGCCTTCAGCATGGAGAGGGTTAAATGAACCAATGTCATTCCCAGATATTGACAGTAGCACTTGTCTGTCCTTATGTGAACATCATAGAGACCTACTCGCTTCATATCTCAATGAAGTCAAGTCGGTCCTTAATTATGCAATGCTGAGTGTTATACCAATCTTTGCCCACAGACTCCATCTTCGCTAGTGATGAAGAGGAGGAAGAGGAGGAGGAGGAGGAGGAAGAAGACCCTCTTCCTCTGACTAGACTTGTCCCATCGTCAGAGTCAAACAAGGAGGAGACAATCCGAGCCAAGGTGAGGAAGAAGAAGACATTGCTAACAGAACCGGTACGCCCAGCGTCCTTCCTGGTAGACCCAACCAATGCTTCCGGTGTGCGCCGGCCTGGTTTCATGTCCTCGGAGAACACGTCCGCGCCAAAACAAAGGCCCAGGCCACGGTCAGCCACGGATTTGGCCGCCAGTCAGAGGAGAACATCGGACCAGGATGACCGGGAAAATCAGGACATCGGTCTCCCAGCTTCTGGCTACGTGGCCAGATTGCCGGAAGGACGTTATGTCAAAGGTCGCTGTTCGGGACCTTCGAGTCTGGTTCGGAAGAGGAAGGTGGGACAAAGTTCCGACAGGACTGTTTCAGATGAGCGCAGTACTAAAAAGACGAAACACAATGGGGAGACGAAAGGACAGTTGACTGGACAGGAAGGACAGTCGCCAGAACAGAACGGACAGTCACCAGTACAGAAAGGACAGGATGCCCGGAAATGCTTAAAAAGACAGAGGTCAGTGAAACGTAAAGATGTTCCGACCATCACGACTGTGTGTCGTACAGACACGTCAGACATTTCCGGGGCCGACACAACCGGACTGAGAGTCTCCGACAGGTCTGGGATGCTCGGGGCGTCCATGTCAGTTGTGCTTGACCACATACCTCTTCCTGGGATTGCGAAAGTGAGGTACAGTATTGACGAGTTCTCGGTGGGAAAGCCCAAACACAGGAACAGCAAAGCAGGTACTTTGAAACTTGTGTTTGATCAGGCCGAGGGTAGGAAACTAAAACAGAGCAAATATTGCCCGAAGATTTCACGACCGTGTGTATCTCTGTCTTCAATTGACAGTGGAGATGAAACATCTGAGACGAGTATGGACGATACTGTGTCCAGTAAAACATTGCAGCCAACGCAGATTAGATTACGAAGAGCAAACTCATTCACTGTGGACAAGTCGATATCCAGCAATCGCACGATCGTCATGACAAGTTTGCATACATGGTGAGTATTGCATCATAGTTTTAGCTTAGGGTCTCGTAGTAGATACAAGAGCTTTGTGAAACAAAACCCAGCCCTGAAAGTGTTTTAACGTCATACTAAGCTTCAACAATGTCATCCTCGAAACCCCGGCCTTCATGACTACATTTATCCTCTGTCAAATACAATGGGATATCTTGTTCTCTGTACTAGTCGTCGTCGCAAATGGGTGAAAGATTCCCGCAGCGACGTTAAAACTCCATATTCACTCACCCACTCACTGTACTAGTCATTATACAATAATTACTGACATTTTGCAAGATATTTATTTGTGCGTTGTTTCCCAGTGAGCAGGAGACGGTGATTTCCATCATCCGGAAACTAGGCGGCTTCCTGATGACGAACAACGTCGACGATATGACGACCCACGTGGTGTGCGGGGACGCCCGCCGCACCCTCAACCTCCTGGCGGCCGTAGCCCGGGGCTGCTGGGTCCTGGACAAGGAATGGGTGGGTCTATGTCTGTGTCTGTCACCATCTTATAATAATACTAGGAAACAGTTTGTGTCAGAATGTTCAAAAATAATATATGCATTTATTCGTTTCCGGCTAAATTTAGATTTTTAATCTTACAAATATTTTTAGTTTATTATTTGGATTGGTTTGTGATAGATATTCAAGTCTGTGGAGGCTGGTCGGTGGGTGGATGAAGAACCATATGAACTTGGCGAAATATTCCCCGAGGCCAAGGTTTGTAGTTGGTTCAAGACACTGAACACTTTCAACTTATTGATAGTTTACAACTTGTCCAATTCTTGATTACATTGCCAAGATCTATGGGTGCGCTTGTTTAGGCCTCGAGTCACAACGCTAATAAAACGCCAAGAACACAACACGCACGTCTGTAAAGTAGGTCAAGAACACACTCTCCAACACTGAAGGCCTGTTCAGAAGGGCGAGTTATCGCGTGACGTCACATATGTAGGATGAAGGTTTCCAAGGCGATTTCACGTGTGTATTCACGGGTTCGCGCCCTCCTGAACAGGCGTCCGACCATCATAACCACCATTTAATGGCACTCAGAGTTACCCCCCTTGACATAGTGAGTTGTCTCCCCTTCCATATTTTGAGTACAATCACTACTGATTACATAGCTCTATCCTTCAGTAATGATAATAAGTAATTTTGGAATAACTTCAAAGTTATGTCCACTGAGTAGTTTTATGTTTGAACTAAATAAGTCTGTGTATTTCAGCGAGCTCGGCTACAGCGTCAGACGGAGGGCCTGGAGTACAAGCAGACACTGCTGTCCGACTGCGGACCCATGTACGTCAGCTGTCAGTGTGTGCCACCCAGAGCCGCCCTGGTCAGTCTCATCAGTCTATGTGGAGGACAGGTCAGTACGTGTGGCTGAGGCTCCATGATCGGCCGTGTCTGGTCAGATCTGGCCTGATAGCTGAGGCTCCATGATCGGCCGTGTCTGGTCAGATCTGGCCTGATAGCTGAGGCTCCATGATCGGCCCTGTCTGGTCAGATCTGGCCTGATAGCTGAGGCTCCATGATCGGCCCTGTCTGGTCAGATCTGGCCTGATAGTACAGGCTACTAAACCTTTTGAGTACTTAGTTAATTAATGCTTTACGTCACAGCGGGAATCTTTCACCCATACATGACAATGAATTCATTAATTATGCAATAGGAATGGGTTAAAATTAAAGGCGGCATGGAAACCATGCCAAAATCTTTCGAGTACAATTTCATGCTCAAGCTAAAATGGGGATTTGTTGACAAAACTGAGTTGAGCATGAAATTGTACTCAGAACAGTTTCCTAATCTCGGTGCCAGATATACATTACATAAATCTCGCTGAAACCTTGCCATGTTGTTATCTTGCGTACACTTCCTATACTTTGATCATCGCAAATGGGTGAAAGATTCCCGCAGCGACGTTAAACTTCCATATTTTGTGTTTTCATAAAAGAATAAAAATGATGACCTGCCAGTCATCATGTATTAGTCAGTTACTACAGCAGCTCCCGTCTATTACTCTCACAACATGGATGTTCTCATGTAGGTGACCAAGTCCTTATCGAGGTGCAATCTACACATAGGACCAATAGCACACCCAAAGAAAACCAGCATCAGGCCTACTTGGCTGCTTGGTAGGTACCGGCAGTGATCGTAGCTTACTGTGATCGAAGGCAACATTGATTGTAGTAGTGTAGCATCTCCACACTTTCCAGTAGGGCTTGCCATATTTATCTAATACTGTGATTGAATGGTTGTGCATATTGCCCGTCATGATCTCTGCTATTAGTCAATCAGATAGCTTATTTTACAATCAGATAGCTTATTTTACTCTTTAATTACTACATGTTACTTGAGCTACAATATGATAAGATTCCTGTTGTACCATTGAAGAGTTAAACATTTAAGTATAATTTCATTTACCAATAAACAACACTTGTGGAATAATATCTTGTACAATTGCACATTTGGAATGGTTTTTAGATTGCACATTTATTAATTTATTATAATTTAATTTTGTTCTGATTTCCACTTTTAGACTGTATCATGGATCTGAAGTTGTTCCCGTACGACAAGTACCTGCTACATCCGATCACCAGGAGAGAAAGCAGCCCAGAGTTCTGATGTTATAGTGTGTAGAGCTCTGACAGTTCACAGTATTCCTAGTATTAATCTCGTCAGTATTTCTGGAATAGACATCGACGTACAGAAAACCTTGGTGCTCCTAGCCGACATTCCTGCCACTGTAGAAGAGTATTCAGAGAAATCAAAACATACCGTTTTAGCAATGCAATGAAACCAGCACATTGTTCAGAACCAGCACCCTGTTCAGGCAGCGAGGTTGTACAAGCATTCCTTTCCTGTTCAACATACTAGTTGAGTAGTCAGGACAGTGCTAGAACAGTAGAAAAGAATTCCCTTAGTCTCTGTCTGTAGTCTTTAATATACCATGGGCTGTGTTCAGAGTGCAGTACATTTCATACACTACTTTTTTTTTCAGAAGTAGTACAGTAGACCTCGCATATAATGGCCTTGCATAAACCAGACACTCGCGTATAACGGACTGAATCAAAAGTCCCAATCCAGTCTAACGCTAATTGCAGCATATGCGCAGACCTGCCTACCTTTCCGGTTTCTCTGTAATGTTTCCTGAGAAATACCTTAAATTACGGTATTCCGGAGATGCAGTTAAAGTTTCCGGTGGCCCCCGAATAGA
>JAUTBV010091386.1:0-18313 GCA_032361325.1 Lepetodrilus fucensis | reverse complement strand
CGTTGTAGCAGTTTTGTTTTGAGTATGTATCTGCCCAGTGGAATGTTGGTGATTGCGGTTTTATTAGGATCTAATAGTCAAAGGCTCACAGAATATACAATATGTATATACCGGTATATACCAAAGTAAAAAGATCTACATGAATTACATAGTAACAGATGTAGAAATTAGCATGTATACAGTTACCACGTTTGTCAATGAATGGGTGTGAGTAGGTGGCAATTTCACAATATTTTACTCAATATTTAAATGTGGCATTCAGTTTGTGAAGGGAACACTGAATGTGTTATGGTAAGGACCACATGCTGCATCTGGTACAGACAGCCAGGGATGATGCATAGACATCACATATATGTTTACAGACATTTCATCCATAGTAATAATAACCCATGATCGTCCACCTGCCTGGGACCAGTATTATTCACAGGCGGACAAGTGAAATAGTCCAGATTACCTACAGGGCAAATAGGTTCATGTTCGATAGGTGCCTCAGAAAGTCAATGTAGAGCTGAGTTTGGAATTTAACGCTTCTGCAGTATTATTCCGACCATTTGCGAGAATCCAGAGTTTTTGAAATTACTCTCCATCATTGAGATGATACTCTCGTGTCTCTGGACCATCTATGACCCTCAAAAGCCTGGAGGCTAGTCCTCAGTATGCATGGTTGCTAGCATATATTTTACTGGACATTCGTCTGTTGATTCAGGACGTGCTGAACAAAGCAATAAGCTAACAAAACACGAAAACACCCACCATTCTAAACAACGCCTCGGGGCACAGACTAGTGTTATATAGTGGAAGTGTTTCTCCATGTGACAGCATTTTGTATACTGGCTCGGCAGTTAAGTTTCTAGATGTAGTACACACCATTTTGTATACTGGCAGGCAACCAGAGATACATTAAAGAGCAGGACATGTGTCTAATCCAGCAGGCAGAGGGTTAATAGATGTAGTACACAGCTTTTGTTTTACAAATACAAAAGGTTTCCAGTTGTGGCATCAATTTCTAGATTTGCCTTCAGTTTCTAGATACGTTCAATTTCTAGAAATGATGGATTTCTAGATGTGACATCATTTTCTAGCTCAGCAGTAAGTTTCTAAATTCAGTACACAGCTTTTTTTCAGATACAAAAGGTTTCTACGTGTGACATCAATTTCTAGAAGTTATGATTTTCAAGAAGTGACATCATTTTCTAGGTTGGGGCCAGATAACCCAAACAAGATTAGAACTAGAACCAGTTTGTAGTCCAACACACTCCCAACTATCCCTGTCTAAATTTGTGACTTTTTCACAGTACAAACACAACGACGGACAACCTTTCCTAACATAGGGTTCCTACTGAGATATTATCATAATTACCCTAAAATTCAAATCTTCCAATAATTCAAACACTTAATTAATCGCTGAAAATAATATACAAACACTGATCATTTAAATTTTCGTATTTTTCCAATAATTTTGAATAGCTATTCTTCTATTCGATTTAACTCTCTCCCTGCTGGATTAGACATAGACACGGCTCATTATAGACATCTCCAATTGCCTTCAGCATGGAGAGGGTTAATACCAAAAAATATGGTAGTACAATATCCGCTCATCTCCAGCTGATGGGTTAATTGATAGAACCAGCAATCCTGAGCTGTACGTAATCTTTCGCCTTAAGAATCATCCCTTGACAGTCATCCACGATCTGTCAATACATCACTCCCATGTGTCTACTCAGAGACTCTTCATGCCTAGAAAATAAGCCAGATCTCACTGAGGAGATAGATATTAACCTTCTGTCTCCCAGTGGCAATCAGACATGCCCTGTTGAAGTGCGAATGCGATTAACCAATCGGGTAATGGATTTTTACCGGCAATTCCCTTCTGTGGTAGTGGTACCATGACTGATTGGATAAATGTACAAAATGTCGACGATGATGCATTGTCTTCGAACTTGACAGCAATCACTGTGACTATGTTGTCGGGAATTAAGGGATAAATCATCTAGTCATCATTAATACAGTAGCTTCTCTGCTATAATTCATTGGGCTGGCATAAATAATGGCATCGACGATGGATTGTCTATTCATGAACCAGCCCAACCATGACTAAAGAAAAAGGTTGATCTTTCTTCTCTGTAGATTAATCTATTGTCATGAAGTCTAGAATTGCATGCTCACTTTAGGTAATATTGCCGTATTGATGTATGTGAATGTTACATACATTATTTAATTATTTACTTTTTTTTGGGTTGTTTTACAAAATAAATATTGTTTGTTTGTTTGTTTATTTATTTTAATAATGGTGTCAATTATCACTTTCAAGATTCTTTCACAGCTTGTCACATTAGGGCAGGAGGAAACCCACAACATCCGTAATGCTGACTGTTGCAGTTAACCTGCTAGCACCAGCTGATACTGACAAACCAATGATGATAACTGCATTGCCATGGTACAGACAGCATATCCAGGGCTATCATGATCGTGTCAGAAATGTAACTTACCCAAACATTGATGCTGGGCTCCTGGGTCAGGATTAGAACCTGGAACCTTTCGCTCTCTGAAGTACAAATGTTCTACCACTGTGCTACCAACCACCCCCTACATACATTATTGGATTACCTATTACACAAATTGCAACCTGGGGTATGCTAATTATAAGGGTATTATATGATATATGCTTAAGAGGATAACAATATGTAGTTTATCCAGATTTGATCAACTGATTCCAGTCTATAAATGGGGAATATATACTTTTTAAAGTTTTATTTGTGTACATATTCCAACGTAATACAAGTATGTTTTTCTAGGTACAGATGTTATAATTTTTTTTATCTAGACTATTTTTCACATGGAATATCTACACAGATAAAATTTTAGAATAAGATTTTTTCTTTTCATTATTGACCATGTTGCCTGTAGTCAGTCAACCGAAGCAAGATAAACTACATATTGTTATTCTCCTAAACACACTTAATAGCATGAATCATAAAGCCTTAGGCACTATAACTCAAGTATAATCTGATAATTGTCCCCATAGGAACCCCATACATACTATTTACCACTGCACACACAACATTCAAACATGGATTGTATACACTTAATTATATACTGACTTAAGCTACTCAGTTGGCAGTAAACACATTTAGAGGGACACTAGGGACTGTATACTAGTATACCTGTACATAGCATTTACTTTGATCTGCATCGAGATCACATTTTCCTTGGTCAGAAATATATGTTGCTATTCAATGATCAATTAATGCATTGTATGAATTACTAGTAACCGATTTAATATCGTGTTATGTATCTAGGACAATTATTTCTCAAGGGCAAGAGTTCAGTATTGGAAAATGAAAAACAAAACTAATTATATTATCTAACATTTAATATTTTAAATGGATAAAACATATAAGATCCCAGGAAGAATAAAAATAAAAATAAAAATAAACTCTCAGTAGCCAATTTGAATACAATGTGGAGCTAATGATGGGACCCAAATGTTGGACCCAAATGTTGGACACAAAGGTTGGACAGAAAGGATGGACTAAAAAGGCTTGATACCAAAGATTAGATCCAAAGGATAGACCCACAGGTTGGGACCCAAAGATTGGAACAAAAGGTTGGACACAAAGGTTGACCTCAAAGGATGGACACAAAGGATGGCCTCAAAGGTTTGGACACACATGTTTGGACCCAAAGGATGGACCAAAAAGGCTGGACACAAATGTTGGCCTCAAAGGTTGAACACAAAGGTTTGTTCTCAAAAGTTGGTCCCAAAGGATTGACTAAAAAGTTGGACACAAAGGTTGGCTTCACAGGTAGGACCCAAAGGTTTGGACCCAAGGGTAGGATCCAAAGGATGAACACACCGGTTGGACACAAATGTCAGACATGAAGGTTAGACTCGAAGGTTGGACCAAAGATTTGAACCCAAACATTTACATCAATCCTCCTTGAATAAATGGTCTGTTTGTTTAGAGCTATTAGCCATAAACAAGATTTGTGTTAATTACACAAGCTAAGGACATCATATTGTCATCAGTCTGTCATTACTGATTGATATGGGTCGACATTTCCTTGTGTAGATTGTTTGTATATTGCAGAGAACAATATTACATATGGATCAAGAACAAAGGAACTATTTCATAGCCTGACAATGAACAAGTCATACTTTACACATCAATTTAGATTAAAAGGAGGATAAACAATGATAATAATTCAAGTATCATAATTGTTGAAGAACGATGTTTAACATAAGTTATTTAAGATGATATCTCTCTCAATAACGTTTGTTCGTAATACATATACATAATTGCATGTTTATTTCACTGGTATTCTTCGCTGGTAATTATCAAATCCATTAACAAACAAACTTGTTGAAACATAGTATCCTTTGTCATACTTATTGAATGTCACTTGCAACATATTGCAAAAAGAGGGCTTCCAAACTAATATTTACTGGATTAATGTATGAATAAACAAAATATTCAATACAAAAAAATTCAATTTGAAACATTGCCTTCAACAATAATGATACAAATAACCACCACGCTACTTGTCAACAACAACAACAACAACAACACATGAACACATAAAAATGCGAAAATATATCGTACCTGTTTCTCAGAATTCGAAGTTAATGTCAGAATCCTAGTTGCAACCACCACCCTTGGGTTGGCTACGTACGCGAACCACACCATAGCAGTAGTAGCATATCCAGAACCGCTGGTACCACGACAAGAAATGCCTGCACCACCAAACACCACCACAACAACAACACCACAGCGGCGGAACCCTAGGAACGCCGAACAGCAGGAACAGCGAAACAAGCAGGAATGACAGGATTGGGATCAGAACCCCTTAAACGCTATCAGTGCCAAAGTATTCCTTCCACGGCCAGACCCGACCACATCACAGCCAGAGCTCGTCATTACGATGTTGTTTGTTCGAAGCCGATCAAACTCTGTGGCCTGCCCTCAGACCCCAAACAAAACACCTATAGCCACAGGTAACTCATTTAGATCAATATTAACCCTTCCTGTGCTAATTCCATTGTTATACTCATAACTGTTACATCCTGTTGATACTTCATTGGAAATAAAGTGTGAAAGCAGTAATGTAAATTACATCACATGCAAGTATTTTTTTTTTCTTATAATTGTCTTAATCGAATATTGAAACTTTGGGGGCTCTATAAATTAAGCTGTTGGGGGTAACGTGAAGATATATCCAAATATGTCATGCATAGCTTGTTTTACAGGGAGCAGTCTTACTGGATAATAAATAGTCTTCTTTACGTTCTTAATAGGACAATGTCCCCGGAATGTCCGATCAATCCTGTGAAAGGTGATCCCCACCGCTACAGTTATTTACTAACTGGAAACATTGTTGGAAGAATATAATCGCAATCACAATCTCATGATGCATTTGGGAGATAATGCTATAGAACTGGTCAGGTATTCTCTCATTGACACAGCGTGTAGTCAATATATGAATAAGAAAAAAATATTTAAAATTATACAATATTGCTAAAGGATATAAATTGTGTTATTAACCCTAATATTTTCTACATGTATAATGTAAGTGCCACTGATCACCTTCGGATATTTGGCATGATATATTATTATAAGTTCATCATTATTATTATTATTATTATTATTAATTATTATTATTAATAATGAGAATTTGATGAATCCCACTTAGTTTGACGTACCCTAAGCATCCCTGGTTGCCTCCAGCCAGTAAAAGGTTAATTGTATTAGTTTTTCATAAATAACTACACTCGGATATCAGCGCACAGCTGGAAGGAATGGAGAAAGCCGATATCTACAGGTGAATGTAACAGATATTTGGATTGCGAGGTGATCTCTAGCATTTCTTGACATTTCACAAAGGTCAAATGGCTATTCTGTTGGCAGCATAGAAGTCTATTAACACTAACAGTAGGGTTTTATTTTTGACAAAACATTGACAATAAAAATGATAAATATTAACATACCTTTAAAGTAAAGAAAGGATGAATGAACAACAAAACAAGAATTTATTCTTTCTATTAATAACTCTGCATGACAGTGTTCATTGAATAGTTTTAAATAAATAAATATATATTAATAATTAAAGGAAAAATTCAATGTAACATTATTCAAAACAACCATACAATTGTTACATAGAAATATAATGGCAGGCAGTACATTATAGAAAAATGGATCATTATAAAATAATTTGAGATCGCATAAAGACAAAATGTTCTAATTCACAACAGAAATTGCATAAGACCAAAATGGCCAACATATATCTCGTTCATAATAAAATAATTTGAGATTGCATAAAAACAAAATGTTCTAATTCACAACAGAAATTGCATAAGACCAAAATGGCCGACATATATCTCGTTCATAATATCAAGTGTACTTACTAACATAGTTATATTACACTTCAGACAGCCCTCGGACATAAAACACTCGCATCACACAGGTGGTGCTACATTAATGTCCATAACCACAAACTAGATCTACCTATTTATGTGAAAAACATGTACGCGCATATATAAACTCCTTTGTTTACCTAAGCGAATAAATATTGATAATTCAATTAAATATTCGTCTTCTTGCAAATTTCTTAATTACAATCGGCAAGCAACACATAAGACTCAATTACCTCAACCTTTAAAATACCCACAAATATTGACACGAAAGCTATTTTGCTTTGTTTTTAGCCAATTGTCATCAATGTAACGTATACCCACCACTTTGTTTAATGTGAATTGTCAACAGAACACATTCCGACCCCCCACAAATTGATTGTTGGTGGTGGTACGGTCATGAATGTACCAATTTACAGACTGGGATAGAAGCTGTATGTCTGAGAAGGTAAAGTCCATTGTTGGGTGAGGGGGGCTGGGGGATGGGATTAAATGTTGGATAATCGGATTATCTCTTAGGCAAAGAGACACTTGCTGATGTTATTAAACCACTCCCTTTGTTCTTCTTGGGGTGAATGTGTGAAATAATTGTTAAAGTTCCTAAGGAAATCTTCCCTGACCAGACATGGTTAATGAGGATAAGTATACGTGGCTATATATACATGACTGTAGACTAGCCTCAGAGGATGAAAGCAAAGTTGAAATATAAACTAAATTGATTGGTATTACTTTTATATGAAAGGAGCCACTGACATTAACCCTTTCTCCTATGACTCGACTTGATCTCCAGTAAATATAAACTTGCTTATCTGATCCAGGGTGATATTTTAAATAGGGGTATTTGGGTGAGAACAAGGTGTGACACAGACTAACAAGACTGTTTTATGTTTATTTTTCTAAAGTGAATAATATCTGTGAAATAGAATTTAAAATAGTCAATAAATAATATATTTGTATGTTTTTAGGATTGTAAGAAATGTTCTTGCACTATCATTGGTAGCCTTTTACAATCGAGTGATATGTTGCGTAACAATCGCATTGGGGAATCTATACGCGATGAACCATTTCACATAAACCGGACAAAGACACATTGACCATCATTGACAATGTTGTGAAATAAAGGTATATGTCTGAAGATGACAGTCAAGAATTTCAATTATTTTGTGCAATTTTATATAATCATTTACACATCATGTTAGTTTTATTCTTAACCCATATTCCTGCATAATAACTATTTTACACGGCATCAGTATGGAAAAGGTTAACTATAAAAAAAAAACATGTATGAGCATCATGAATGTAAATGTAACTGTATAAAATGTTTAACCCTCGTTTAACCCTTGTTCTGAAAAAGCAGCAAGATGTCATAAAATACGAAGCATTCTTGGAACTACATGAGTCTGTAACAGAGCTGAAGACTGAGTCCTGGAAATCTGCCACCTACTGACATGACATTTGTGTGCATCTTTCAACACACTAAGAGTTAAAGGTCAAAACCTACCACTGCAAGGGTACAAATGCCATTGGTGTTTGAAGACAACAAACATGGCTGACATTGCAGCTAAAGTTCCAGACAGGGGTTTGGGCTTAAAGGGCTTCCCATTGACCGGGTCCAGTATATATTGTTATCAGATCTCTGTACCACTTGTTCTTAAAGACAATACCACTGGTTTTCTACTGGGAATTTAACCTTAGTCCTGCTGGTGACAGTCAGTGATGCCTCACATAAATCTGGTCAGAATATTCCTAGATACAGCAGCAACAGGGGCAGGTTTATGTCCTATGTTGTTGTTTTTTTGTGTGTGTGTGTCCTGGTGGGTTTTTGTCCTTGTCCGATTTTGTCCAAATGGGATTTTGTCCTAGTGGGATTTTGTCCTAGTGGGGTTTTGTTTTTGTCCTAGTGAGGTTTTGTTTTTGTCCCAGTGGGATTTTGTATGTCCTAGTGATATTTTGTCCTAGTGAGATTTTGTCCTAGTAGGGTTTTGTCCCAGCAGGGTTTTGTCCTAGTGGGGTTTTGTCCTAGCAGGGTTTTGTCCTGGTGGCTTTTTGTCCTAGTGGGGTTTTGACCTAAGGAAGTTCCAGTGGGGATGCCTATCTTATACTTGATTCTACCTGCCCAGCTTTTGCATTTTTCTTTACAAAATATACACAACATAGGCAAAAATCATCTGTCAATCATGTAAAATAAAAATAAATACATTTGGAATATATTTGTTTTGTATAAGTTATGGTCATTTTAACATGTTATTTCCACATTACTCTTCTGATCGACTAGCTTTGGTTAAACATTTGGGGGGAAGGGGGCGGGTTGGAAAGATATTTGGGTTTAGCACCGCTTTCAAGATTCTTTCACCATAACAGTACTTAAAAAATTCCTGCATGCACGCAAATCAACACAGAACAATGGAATTCTTCAACGCTGCGAAGAATCGTAGGATGGTCTGAATATATAATCCACATAGGTCACAGATAAGGGTTAAGGTAAACCCTGAACCAACATGAACTTGTTTGAACCCAGGAAAAGCATATTTACTCATGAATTGACCACAATATAACAATAAACACAGTATGGACATGTACTGACTGGAAGTGGATTAATCAAATTATTGAGGATTTCAGTAACGCCCTTTGTTGTACATTGCTCACCATAGTTTTATTGGAAGGGTGTGTAAGGGGCACTGCCCCCATTGAATCTGAATAATATGGATCTGGATTAAAAGATCAATGCTTGCACATTCAGGTTTCATGATTTTAAAATAAATATTTATCCAAGTTTTAATCCCAATTTAAGGTGAACTGACATTTTGAAAAGTTTGCAAAAGAATTATTTGTATTTTATTTTTAAAAAAAATTTGGGGGGGGGGAGGCACGTGTTGAACTATTTGTTATGTAGAGTATAGTTATAAAAATTACTGTTGGTAATACATAATGAGAATACAACACAGCTATTGTAGGTTATCCTCCTTCTATAAGCATATGGTCATATACAATTATTAATTAAATAGCATGGAATACGTAAAACTCAAATAATCATTGTAAAATGAGTGAACACAAGAGCCACATACACCACATGACACAGTTCATAGTAAGATTACTGAACAACAAGAGCAATAACATTTCTAATTTATGATAAGTGAATCAAGTATATTATTAGTACCTTTATCACCTACTTATCCGTTATGGTAACAGGAAGGGTTGTATCTTGTAGGTAAGGTTGTTGACACTGCCATAAATCTTGACCATGTCATAAAGTACAAGATCAATAAAATACACACTCCATATTGTAATTACACAATTTCTAGTACACAGGTTGTTGAGGTCAAATAGAAATGTTCATTTATTACTGATTATTAAAAATGGTATTATGTTATATATTATTTTTCATTTTCTTTTAATTAATTAAGGCAAATGTAATATTAAAAATAATGGCATACTCATGATGATATTACATGGTCAAACAAATAATTTTACCTGAACATTTGTTATGTCTACACAAGTACATTTGGCAAAGAAAGACATTTACAAGTATATTAGGCAAAACACTACATTTACAAGTATATTTAGGCAAACAAACTATATTTTCCGCATATACCACTGGTTTTCAATAGTTTCATATTTTATTTATTATTTTATCCGACGTTTTAAAAAATCATGGATTAAATAAAATAATACATAATTGACAATGTTTTTAGCTTCTGGTAAATCAACAGAAATTAAATCAATGCTTGTCAGAGTATACATACAGAGAAATTCAAAAGTTATGTTATTTATCAATTCGACGCTAGCTTGATCTTCAGACATGTGTTTTCTCCGCTTTTCATTTCTAGACATGTATATAGCTTTGTACATACGTATTGTATGGTATTTTTCACCGACCAATTGGCAGTTTGACATGTTAGTTGTTCTCAGTTTCTGAGACACGATGTGAAGGATCAGAACGTTTCATGTTTCACCAGTGAAAATACGCATCCCATTGTACATGGTTCTTTCACCGTGATCTGATCCATAACAATAGAACAATAGATTGAGAACAAGGTATTGTCATACTATAACTCAGAATAAGTAATTACATATACTAGGGTTTTGTGTGAATAGCATTGCCATATACCTCACTGCACAGAAACTATTTCACAAATATAAAGGATAGCATTTTTTAAAAAGATTTACAATACAGTCATTATAATTAATAAATGTATTTATTTAAAACATTATAATTCAAGTATCATGAATAGAACCAATAGATTTCTTTCTTAATTTTACAACAATATAGGACAAATAATATGTATGTTTGCAGATATCCTAATATTGTATGACAGTGGCAGGATAAATTACCTTATTGCAAACTATTGCAATGACATACCTTTCCAGGTAGACACATGAATGTCATTACATCCAGGTAGATGACCAGAGTTCAGTGCTACACCAGGCCCTGAGATTATTAAACTTTTTTGAGTACAATGCCATGCTAAAAGTTTTGTTCACAGATTATCCATTAAAATATGAGCTTGTGCATGAAATGGTACTCAAAATGTTTCGTAATCTCAAGGCCAGGTAAAATATCCTGGAGCGAACATACTCTTAACTTACCTGTCGGAGTTCCCACACACCCACACATGGCAATTCTCATGTTCTGCAGGCTGCCTCAAGCCAGGCAGTCAATTACAGACAAATTACCTTGCCCTGTCAGCTTTAACTTGCCCTGTCAGGCTGACTAACCTCAGTCGGTCACACTTTACAATTAACACCATTTAAATAGGCCCATTTGTGCTGCATTATTAAAGAGACGTCGGGTATTCCACTAATGCCACCATCGCGGGCTGGAGTAAATACGAGTGTGCAAGTGATTTGGGATTTGTGGACCGCATACCTGGGAATGCAATTATGGTGGTTTGTTTATTATGGGAGGTGAACCCTCTGGTAACCCTATAGTAAATATGATACTGGCTTTGTTCGCTTGCTGGTTGTGATGAATAAATACATGAATTAGTATGATTTCTTTAGAAGATTAAGCACTCATTTAGCATGTTCTGAAGCTTAAAACATGTTGTTGTAGTAATATACCTAATTTTAGTAGTTATTTTCATTTTCATTATTTTGTGTCTTTGAGTGTGTGTGTGTGTGTGTGTGTGTGTACGCGTGTGTGTGCACGTGTGTGTGTGTGTGTGTGCGCACGTGTGTGTGTGTGTGTGTGTGCGTGCGTGTGTGTGCGTATGTGTGTAGTGGAGAGGGGGTAGGGATTGAGTCAGAGGTATTAATTGTTCCTGATAGTTGCAATCTAGCCAGGTGAGTGTTTCCTTCATTCTGATTTTGCTATCACATATCAGTAAAATACTCCTGCTGCGACATAAAGCAGTAATTCATTTATTCTCATTTAAACCTCATCCTACTCTACAGAGACAACCCCAATATGCCATATATGTAAAATAATATTCTTCATCAGCATAAACTATAGACTGTTAATCCTCTCCATGCTGGAGGCAACAGGAGATGCCCTAAAGAGCAGTGCTTGTGTCTAATCCTGCAGAGAGAGGGTTACATGTATGTCGTACTGCATGCTAGACTTGGCAACCATTGTCCACAGATAATTAAAGATTTATATCAGACATGATTATCACGGACAATTATCACCATCTTACTGTCTCCAGCCGGCCAACATATAGTGGTTAGCTATTAATAACCATATCACTCACATTAATCCATCTCATACAATATATATAAAATTTAACCCCTGAATCTGTGGGAATTAATGACATACGTGCCACACCTCTAATGTGGATTGTTATTAATAGATAGACATGGATGAAATATAGTTCCGAATATTTGCACACATTTATTCATTATGCGCAAAGTATATAATATAACGACAGTTGAAATATGGAGGAATGGTTTAAGTAAGTTAGACCACTTGGTTTCCGTGGTTTAATCGTGAAAATCCCAGTTAAATGAGGCGCATAGCGCCGAGTTGTTTAACTGGGCCTTTCACGATTAAACCACAGAACCTCATGGTCTAACTATTCCCTAAACAGCAGAGGAGACCAAATAATGGCTATGATCAGAAATGTTCAGTGATGCTCGTAGATCCATGGATAAAATCAATGCACTCGACACCATTGTTGTACAAACTGATACTTTAATCATGGATACCATAAGAACAACAAACGTACATTAAATACAAATTTAGACAAAATTCCAGTGACAAATCCTCATCATTACAATTGCTACTTCCATTATTCTAACACTCACAAGTCTCCATTCTTCTGACACTCATGAGTCCTTTGATTGTGACACTACCCGAACCATTCAATCATACACAATGACTCCCATATATGCACTACACAGTAGTATGTAAGATTGTAAATTGATTGATTGATTGAATTGATGCTTTACGTCGCAGCGGGAACGTTTCACCCATCTGCGACGACAATCTACAACCAGAATCATGACAGGGAAATATCAAGCCCCCCCTCCCAATTTCCCAGGAGAGTCTGAGAAGACTGGCGATACAAAAGGACGGCAACAAACCAATCATCAATGGATGTAATATAAGATGTATGATCATTGAAAATATTACAATTCTTTTGTTAAGATTAAATTTAACCAGTACCAGTAATAACAATTGTCAATGGATGTAATATAAGATGTATCATCATTGAAAATATTACAATTTAAAATTATGTTATACATTTATTTTCTCAGAAATTACATAGATTTCACATGTATATGCTATACCATGTAGTACTCAACCGGAAGAGGGGTATATGACAGTTACATCCACACTTTCCTCGGTGTATCGGTCAATATCCCAACAGTTTTGGCCGTGATGGTCCACTACCAAAACTGTAGGGATATTGATCGATACACCTCGGAAAGTGTGGTTGTAACTCTTACATAACGCTCTCATAAGTGCACGATCCCTGTGTATTAGAAATCATTACGCTCTCATAATAGATACAAATGACTTTGTGGAACAATACCCTTGATCATTACATAGCTTGGAGTCAGTTAATGCCTCTACATGACTATCGGAATATATGATGATGAGGTGGCCTAAATAACAGTAAAATGATGGAAACTTGTATCATACCAATGATACCTGCAGCCAACAGAACGATTGTAGCGCTACGATTATTCTGTGGAACGGGGGCCTGGACTGCCATATTTTAACTTACTATCTATCAAGATCATAGTAACAAATCTTGGACATACATTTTTCTACTTAGAACTCGTACTCATTGCTGTTCAAACATCTACTCCTGGGTCTCTTGTATAGTTTTAACCTTCTGGGTTACAGGGCACTTCCAGTTGCCTGCACTCAGAATAGGTAAAACAGTTTTCTACAAATGGGTCTGCTCATCTTTACAAATATACATGATTATGAAATATGATTGAAATGCATTTCGACACAAACAATGTGGTTTGTATGAATGACGTTGTGCAGAATGACGCATCCTCTCGAATGCACTATAATATATTCATATTTATATATATGTATGTATAATCTCTATATACATCTATGAACATCACACATTGGCAAATTGTCTACCAACAGATAGGGTTCTTATATTATGTGAATGGCATCTGACGCAGGGTTTCATGGAGATTCTGATACAAAGGTTCAGGACACAGTTCTCGGGGGAAGAGCAACAAAAATCAGATCTCGAAATCTCAATTCTCTTGAAACTTGTCATCTCCGGAGATTCTCATACACTGTCACAAATTGTATTTCCAAACAGAACAGATCTCCATGAGTCGTAACATTCACACGAACCATCGGGTCGACCATCGTCACAATTGCAAGAGTATGAACCATCGACTCGGGTCAAGAACAGTCTTGAACATGCAGCAAAAGAAATCGGATCATTCTGGCCTGTTAAAAGGTCCCTTCAAGAACACAACCCATCTGAATTTGTCACAGATACTCTATATAATATAGCCTTCTTTGCTGCCTTCCTGAAGTCTGGAACTGGAACTGTTGCTTCATTGGATTCTAGGTGGTGCTCAAGGATAACCACGGGCTTAGCCACCACTTTCCCTACAGCACAGAGCAGCTCTACATCTTCAACACATCTGCAGTGCCAGTTGAAGAAGTCATCCAGTTACCATAGATCATGAACCAACTTTTGATGTATTTAATGCCACACACTCATTTTTCAGTTCTTCAAACTCCCTCCATTTCGCAATATCCCATTTTCAATTGATAAAAATGCATTTTCTGGTATGTACATGCAGTTTACCCAATGTTTTATACAAGTCTTTTAAGTCTCATGATCATCCCATGCAATTATCAAATATCGAGATAAAAATCGACCAATTATGAAACAGAAACGTTATCCTGTGGGAACGTTGAAAACATGACTGACATTCAAGTGATTTTTTTTTCTCTCAACAAAATAGACATTGGATACTGTGTGCAAAAATATGTATCCAAAACCGAGTTCACGTAATCACATGGCGAGGTGATGATGCGTGCAATGATCACGTGTCACACACACAAGATTGTCACATGACTTCATTGACCAATGGGGGTTCGGGCACCAGGTTCCAATGGTCCTCTGGAAGAAGTGTTGTGGCCTGCAGCAGAACCACCACCACCATCTTCACAAGGCACTGTTATTGCACCAACTCCGACGATTTAGCTTCATCCAGACGTCCTCATATCACATGCATGCAGAGTGGGTAAAGCCACGACGACATGGACAGCAACAAGGCGAGCCACGCTGAGACAAGAGCCAGCGGTGTTGCGGCGGCCGCAGAGGAAGAGGAAGAAGACAACGATGACCTCGTCTGCTTGTCCTTTGGGCCCATTCCTGTTCCTGAAACACAGCAGTCAACCATCAGTTCTTACACAATCAGTTGCATCGACCAAGGTCCTTCTGTACGACCTGGAGCAACTCCAATACAAGGTAACATTACATCAACCTTAGCAAGGGTGTCGTCTGTGGCCAAGATTGTCATCAAGGTTGGCATCAAGGTTGGCATCAAGGTTTACCTTACAGCTATATTGTTTTGCACAGAACACTTATTTTGTTAGCAAGTTTACCCCTTGTTCTGTGTAGAGATATCCAATGGAGCCGTGGTTGGGTTATGAATATAACATGGAACGTGTTAAATGTTTTTTATACTGGAAAGAAGCTTGTAAAATCTTTGGATAACTCTGTTCTAAAGGTTAAGCTACATCCTTAACATATAGTTCCTCGGATAGATATGAATTGAGTATTTATAATTGCTGAAAAAGAATGGTATAAAACCATACAGACATCTACAATGGCTTTTCTTCTGCTTATTAAATTTAAATATTAATATTATTAGTGCCAACATTTCAATCATCAAGAAGATGGACAAATGAAGAAAGTACAACCTCTTTCCTTAAATGAAACAAAATACAAATCAAAAAGAATACAAGAAGAAATAGTTTGGCAGTGGCAACAAGTACAAGAAGCTCATGAAAGACAGAATGTATCAATGACAGCAAATGGCTAATTTCTGCATGCAATCATCAATGCAAAGTAATTTGCCAACAGCTATACTCAAGGCCAACTGTTAAAAACGTAATAATCACAAACACAGATAGTGAGAAAAATAACCGACACAACATTTTTACAAAGGTTCATGCTTAAATTTGCATTATCCCAAATTAATCTAACTGTGAACCTTTCCACGTGAAATTAATATTTTCAAATATGGTCATTAGAGATAAACAATATACACTTGCATAGCCATAGTGCCTACGTCCAGTTTCACAGAACTGCAAATGGGTTTGAGGAATTCTTTGCAATCCTGTCTCCTTTACCAGTAACAATTGCTTTATCAGACTTAGTAAAATAGATGGGATAATGCTGTGTACATTAATACTAAACTAACATACCATGTGCTCACAAGTATAAGCCATTTCTAGGAAGAATATCTGTTTCAAATTGAATCAAATATTGGCAACACCAGAACTGAAGGAACATCTATCCAAACAATACACCAAAATTCAGTTTCTGCATTGACAAAGATCAAGAGATCTCGACACACCCATGTACCTAGAACTGCACAACCATGGCTGAGGTTGAAGTTAAGGTTATTCTAGAGTTAAACGGGAGGAGTTCATAAAGAGACCAATTGCAACGCTAGGACATCACCAAGCTTGTACAACAGACTATATGGTGGTTGGTGGCGACAGAGCCTATGGTGGTGGTTGGAGTTGCAGCACAAGATGCACAGACACAGCTAGAACACTACTGGGCAGCTAGAGAGCATTTACTGGACAGCTAGAGAGCATTTACTGGACAGCTAGAGAGCATTTACTGGACAGCTAGAGAGCACTACTGGACAGCTAGAGAGCATTATTAAGTGGACTGACGGTATCGTGCTCCGTGCTCGTTGGACTGAGACAGGGAATCCACAGGCCGCGGCACTGCAACCAGCAGGGAAAGAAAAGTAACGGGTTAGCCACAAACAGAAAGAAAAAGAAAAAAATGGACCAATTTCCAACCCATGTCATAACATGCTTTGCTTCTACTATCTTTCTGGTTAGCATCATGCCCACAGTGAATTTTAAATTGTGTGGGGAAAACAATTATGTATGTTGTCGCTTTATTTTGGTCATAGTTACTATATAATACAATGGTTATCATAAGGATGAGCTTTGAAGTTCTCTTCTGAATTGTTTCTGTATACATCTGTACTAAAAATGAATTATTGTAAAATTGTGAAAATTCTTTGGCACATATGATGTAGAATTGACTCCTTCTGATAATATCTGATAGATAAAACATATAAGTTTCAGTACCACAGTACCATAACTAAATAAAAATCCTTCACTAACACATAGGGCATGAAAACATGCACCAGCAAAATCACAAGATAGAAATTCCTGTCTGTGTACTAACGTAACAGTTTGTGGTGTGACAAAAACATAACACTACCAAGACACTCGTGAAATCCAGCAAATTGCTAGTTGTGACATGGAAGAAACAGTTGGAAAGGAAAACAACTAAAGCAAATAATATTCAACGTTAAATAAACTGCAATTATATTTGAACAGTTGTAATGTTGGTGATTTTGCCAGTCACTTTCAGACGATGTCAATGTCAGCAGATTGGATCTGAACAGTGTACTATCATACTTGTCATTAAAATATTACATCTATTTTATTCTAAATTTCAAAGTATTTAATTGCAGTAAACATTCTTAGGTTATAATATTGTGATCTTTATTAAATTATTTTCCACGATTTCAATTGGTGATAAAATCTAAAATAAATGTGGGAATGGTTTGTACCACGTGCAAAGAATATTGTGCAGAAAGCAAAGCATGCAAAACAAAGGAAAGCATACACATTGGTCTTGATTTAATTGGCATCATTGTAAAAACCTGACACTACACCAATAATGAGAGTTATTTCTCAAGTTTGTTATCTGTATGTATCTCCTAGTGAGATCAATATGAGTTTTTGAAATTTTAATATTTATTTTTGTATTTTGCATGGGTACTGTTACTATCGTCAGGCTATAGTTGAGACCAGAGGTTAGAGTTTAGTCACACAAAAGCGAACTGAACGACATCTGAGCTGCAGCTGGTACTACAGAAGAGAAGAGAGATCAGACAATAGCGACAACGCAGACAATAATTATGAAAAGATTGCTTACCTCGTTTTCTATTTTTCGTATCGGCTGGAAAAGTGGAAATATAATATAGATCTAACCACAACAGAAATATATAACAAACAAAAAATAAAAATAAAAATAAAAATGATAATTAAAGGCATAATATCAGTTGATGAACATGTATAATCTGACAAACAAATTTCGATCTGAGACTAATTACACTTGATTTATCCACTCGAAAGTTGTTATTTAGTGATGTACTTATCCCCCGGCACTCGATAGTTATAAAACAAATCATATTTTATATTAAATA
>JAUTBV010091375.1:0-18315 GCA_032361325.1 Lepetodrilus fucensis | reverse complement strand
GTGTATGTGCGAAGCGCAGAGCAACACATTTGCACTAGTTTACGTGCTGTACCCACCACTTACCAGCCCTATTATCTATGCCTTATTATGAAAAATAGCATGTCTTGTTTAGTTTACTGCAACACTCGCCGAGTCTGCAACTCGAAGTCATCGTTGTTCATGTTTACATCTTCTCACCGTATTTCCATAGGTCAACGTCTTCATGTATTATATATAATAATAGGCTTACACATTAATGGAATAATTCATACCCGTTCTGAACCTATTTTTATACGTAAAGAAATCCGTCATGTTTGAAGCTTTAACGATAACAAGTGTCAGCAACATTCAATTGAGTTTGTATGTGTGTATATATATGATGTCATACAAACGCTTTCCTTGGAGCTAAGCTAATTCTTTGTTATTAAAGTACTATGTAACTATGTTGTATGGCTGCATATATTATTACCGCCATCGATTGTAAATAGAGATGGGTTTGTATTGTATTTAATGCGAGTCCCGCCCGTATAGATCAACATTATTTGGAGTTAAAAGTACATATAAATTTAACTTAGCGACCCGGTTTGACTTCATTTTCAAAAGAAATATACTACATATGTAATTAAAACAGTATGTATATTTATATTACACAGGTATTTATGAAAGTTTTAATTGCAAATAAATATGACTTGAAGACATCCCTATTGACATCAAAGAAATGCGTATATGCGTTGTGTTAGTTATCGGGCGATGCATTCATAGAAAATGTGAATGCGGATGCATACGTGCACTTGTGCAAGACTTACGAGGTTGTGTCTATGTATACCTATTATTTCACTTCAGTTCATAAATGTATTGGGATTATTGATATATATACTTTTAGAATATTTCTATGCAGTAAATTGACAATAGTTCATATTTGGCATTTTAAATAAAATCAAATTACGTTTATTCTTTTCTGCCATAATTGAGACAAATTGTATCGTAACTGTTCGCAATTTATGACATCGTTTTTTCCACATTCTATCTATATTAAATTACAGTCGTTTTTATTTACTTTTAATGTTTGTCCAATTATGTAAGTCAAAATATGAATAGCCAAGTACTATTTACACTGAGTTCATGTTTTTCTTCACATAGGTAGGCTTAATTTGTATGGCTTCATACATGTCTGAACTTTAAATGACAAGAATGCTGAAAAAAAAATAACAATTTAATAAATAGTTTCGTTAGGGACGATGTTCAATTAAGAATATGCACTCGCCATATTGAATCATGACCCTTTCCTTTGCAAAGAGACAATTTTGTGCTTGAATCACTTCTTAAATCACTTGATGGATGACTGAACATGTACCCCCATCAAGTAAAGTTGTCGAAGGTTAAGCAAACACACATTGAGATGCGGAATGTTTTTCACAATATATATCTAGGCTTTAACGTCTTCGCGAACAATACGACTCAGTTAGTAGACCGCGAACCAGTGCTCAACTCGAGCGCATCTTTGTTCAATAATTGTCCCCTACAGAATCCCACCATGTCGTCCTGACTGTTCTTCCAGTAATTGTAAGTTCCCAGCACTTTACAAACAATTACTCATCCCCATAACAATGCCCCGTAGCCGATCGGACACAATCCCTACTTATATAAAGGTGGAAGTAGTTTGTCCACTACCCGCTTCAACGTTAGATTAGGGAAGGGCAGTCTCCATAGACGCCCCTGTTGGATTCATTGAACAGTCACCTCTTTACTTTGCGTAGTAGGCGAATATTACTATAGGATAGATTGTCCACGAGCTTCGGCTTATAGACAAGGGAAGGGGCCGATACTTCAGATTCTCTGGAATCATAGTACAAACTTCGTATTATCATAGAAAGCAAGATTTTCTGTGTCCATGTTCTTCAGGTTCAGAATGGCCGCTTGTGCTTGATTCATAGTACAGACTTCTTACTTTGTCGTAAGCGACCTTTCCTAATACAGAAGGGCAACATCTCGTTCTGTGTGTATCCGAAAGCAGTCATGTCGACAACTATTTTATACCATTTCACAACCAACAGCTGCAAGAGAAAGAAGAAGCGACAAGACAAGAAGTTCCACACCACTTCCAGTTCCGGTCGCCACAGTCAGCATTCCACCCTCAGTCAGATAGATCCTAGAGGCCTTCCGAAGGTTGGAGGTGGACTATGGGTGGAAGCACCAGCGGTTTACCAGGCAGCACCCAATCAAGGCCTCTACTATGGTCGACCTAACCCCAAGTACAGACCGGATCCTGCTGTGCAAAGAGCATCTTCGGAATTGCGATTGACAAGTAAGAATGTGTTATTACCCTTACTTTGAATGTGTTGATGCTTGTTTATGGCATAGAAATATACGTACTTCCAATAACAATAGAATGTATATTGGTTGTATCTATGGATATTGAGATGGTTTGATGAATCTAAAGCCTACTCGTCCATATTACCAAATTGTGGTTTTTTTTATTGTCGACTTCGGCTATTAGTGTAGTTTCGACAAGCTTAAGGTGTTATCATAGGAAATTATGTTGTTGTGTTTACTAGTTATAAAGAGAAGTATTTTCAAAGTTTTCCTCACAACCAATTTTACCAATTAATCAAATGACTACATAATACGCTTTATGCAAAATTCTAATGACTTCAATAGTACAGCTTACGTACGTATACTTGTATATCTCTGCTCAATAGCTTTGTCAATAGAGGCGTTAACATACTTCTTCTCTTCTTTAAACTCAAACCATAGGAATTCCATTCAATATACCAGCGTTAAGTAAGCAGAAAAGCGTGTGCACATCACACAGGATAGGCAATAGTTCGCATGAATCTTATATTTTAATCCAGTATAATATTGGTTTATCTACAGTATCCCTAAACTATGTGACTCACATGAAAACTCTGTGACACACTGCGACACACACACACACACCCACACACACACCCACACACACACACACACACACAAGCACACACACACTCATACATGCAAACACACACATATGTACACACCCGCACGCACGCACATGCACGCACATACACACGCATCCGTCTCTTCGCGATATCACTGAAATACAATTGCAATCGCTTAGAGAACAATCCTGAAATGTGTTATTTCAAGTCGCCAATATCCACTGAGCCAATTTTGACTGAGCTCATACAATAAGACAGTAAAATAGAACATATACGTACAGAATGACCTATAGTATTCACTTATTTACTATGTACAATACATGTGTTAGACACTTTCATAAACTAGTTTTACCTATTACCTTTAACCTGTGTTTAATATCACGGGTGAGTAGATATATACAAGCACGACATGCCTACATTAAATATCGTCTCCTTGACATTAACTCCTACGTCTTATATACTGAGCCAAAGATCGAGCCGGACAATATACAACCGCATATCTTTGTTAAAAACAAGATTGGATTAACTTCCACAATAATACAGCCAATTGAAATATTGCCTATGTACAACAATGCCGACAGTCTCCTCCAGGGACGATTCATGGATGAAAAGTCGAATAATTATAATTTATATTCTGGAAGACTGTCGACGTGTTTCCGAATGAACTATCCCTTTCTGTGTTCTCACACCGGGGGTGTCGTTGTCCTTTAACGCAGTCGTGGGATAAATATGCCCAGCGTGTGGCTAGAAATGCGTGAAATTGAAGTTTTTCAGAGTCTCACATGTCACGTCTTTATTTTCGCAAATCGTCCAACGATGGAAAAATAGAAGAATAGAACGCTTTGTGAATTATATTGTTATAGTTTGTCCAGATACCAATCTAGCCTACTTTAGTCATACAGGTAGTTTCTGTATTAAATGTGATAAAATTCTGATAGCATTCAAAATTGGTAGGATTAAATGACGTTAAGGCACGCCTCTAAATGACGTTAAGGCACGCCTCTAACTGACGTTACGGCACGCCTCTAACTGACGTTACGGCACGCCTCTAAATGACGTTAAGGCACGCCTCTTATCTAAGAGTAATCAATAAGTAACGAGCACGTGATGACAACTATTTCAAAAGAACACATTTTGCAAAAGGACTTCCGAGTTTTCATTATATCTTCACCTGGGTATCGTTTCTCGAAGCGCTCTTAGCCGCTAAGGGACCATATCACTAGCAATGTATTAGCTATCGGCAAAGAGAGTGCTATGGTCTCTTAGCGGCTAAGAGAGCTTTGAGAATTGATACCCTGGCTACTTGTTTCTTTGGTAGGCAGCTGGTAGAGTCGTAAATGGATAAATATGTAGAAATGGAATATTGTGGACGGTTATGCACGAATGTAAGAAACTAGTGGTGTTTACAATATACATGCTTAGAACGTTCTAGGCAATCGGTCCAGGGGGCCCGGCATCAATGTTCGCGAAAGTTACCTTTCTGACGCGATATTGATAGGATGCACTGACTGTAGAGTGGCAATGCTCTTAAATCCACTATGAGCCAATATTAGGGCTCTCGTAAGTGCATGAGACTTATGTATTAGAGATCGCTACGAGAGTCCTTATGGTCTCGTAGAAGATATGAGAGTTTCTAGAAACCATACCCTTGTGTACGATGTTCTATTAATTCCTATCTCTATGTCTCCAGCACCTCCACCAGGTCACGCAGTATACCAGGGCAACATGAGAATCTACCACAGCCAGCAGCTGGCTCCGGTGTTCGAAGTCGTCGACACATCGCGTGCACCCGGTGTCATCAGCATCTACGAGTATAACGGTGAGCGTCTACTTCCACCCACCCTCTACCAGCAGCGTGTAGGATGTCAGTACCTTCATATTGTGGAGTGAATGAAATGAGCGGATCACCCTTATGATCTGAGGATGACCAACCTAAGATCCCTTACACTGTTACGCCTTTTATTATTAATGGATTATTGGCTAGGCAATCCGAACAATATAATGAGGATTGAAGTGTACTCGCATCTAGGTTTCCAGTGCTTCCAGGAATTCAGTGGAAGGTTTGGGGACCCGGATGTAACGTACCTAATGATTACTGTTAAAACTAAATATTTTTTAAAGTTGTGTTACTCATTATTAAAGATGGTTGTCATCGTGAATTCATCCGATAGATTGAAAGGTACGTCATATGACGTTCATGGTTTCGGAACACTGAGGTAGTCATCTCAAAGCTTAGCCATAGACTAAACCTTTGCTAAAGTTGGAGTTATGTTTAATTTGAGAGTTACGTACAGGAGAGATACGTCCAGTTAGATACGACCCCGAATTTACGAAACATTTTGAGTACGATTTCATGCTCAAGCTCAATTTCGATATGGAGATTTGTAATATAAAATAAAACACCTTGGTTTGAGAATCAGTTTGTAGGCATACTAAAAATGTTTCGTAAGTATTGGGGCACGGTATTTATATAGTGTGCACAGACATGCACTCGTATTAATTATTTTAACTTCTATGTTTGTTCTTCTCCTCCAGATCTGAGCCATTCCAGATCCCGGCTGCTCAACAGAAATTCTGAAGAACGTCATCACCACAGAGACAGCAAGAAAGTCAAACGTTCCTCAAGTGACGCCAGCAATCACCATCACGACAAGAGAGAGAACTCCAGGGGCCATTCCGGTCATGGTCATGGTCAGCCTTCAAGCATTGAGACCAGACCCGAGACCAGACCCGAGACCAGACCCGAGACCAGACCAGAGACCAGACCCGAGACCAGACCAGAGATCAGACCAGAGATCAGGCACAGTGAACACCAACACCACAGGGAGCAAAGGCCACCTCCTGTCCACGCGAAGCCATCCCGTCAGCTGTCGCAATCCCTGGACTCTCTCAAAGCAGGAGCCTACGACAACCCAACGTTCCAGGAACCGTCCGGTTCCGGGGTTGCACGGGCGATTGTTGTGTCGCAGACTGCCACAGACAGCATGAAATTGCAGGACAAGAAAGACAAGCAGCCAGTGTATAATAAAACGGACGACGAAAAACAGACCCCGAAATCTGGGGACTCTAGTGTTAAAACAAAGCATTATGTGCATGGAGGTGTTGAATATGCTACTTCTACTAAGTCAAAGGCTGCGGATGATGAAGACAGTTACGAGAATCCGATCGTAGCCCGGATGGAGGCAATGATCTTAGAAAAGACAGAAGGGGTAGACAACTCGAGTCGGCCGGTGAGAACGGACAGTGTAGCTTCCAGTGCGAGTCACGTGCGGTCTTCTCATAAAGAGGAAGTGACGTCATCGACTACTGCAAGCGTGGTTGAGAGTTCCACTCACTTCCAGCACACGCCATCGATGGACAAGAAGCATCCGGTGACAGGGGAAAGTCTAGATTTGGTAGATGGTGCGCAACACCAAACCGTTACTGCCACGCATTCAGAAGATGTGGATTCGACAGGTATGTCTACGATGTTAGCAGTGTCTGAGTATGGTATCATCCTCTAAACACAAGTCCAGTGATTCTTTAGCATGTAATCCACATACGTAGCGTATGAAAAATCAATCGCAGAGTCTATACCACGAGGATGAGGGGAGACAAACGAACTAATGCTAAGACTACCTGTTATGTTTCTCAGTTGGATAATTTCAATGGGCATTTCCAGTTCAATAAATATAGAATATTTGGCAATCTACACATGGTCGGTCGGTATTGCTGAATTTTAAGAGAACAGTCTGAGTAGTTAATAGTACTATTGTTAATTATGTTCGTCAAGGAACAGTACTTGTTGCTTATTCTCCTGGGTTTTCGAGGATGACTTTACCCCCAACTACACTTCAGCTATTTGTATTCGATCTTTTAAAATTATATTTTATTTTACAGTTTAGGAAAGATTGCATTCATTTTCGTAAAAATATATATCACATATACCTCCAACGTCTTTCTCAAGGACTAAACATCTTCATTCATACATTTCGTCAAATATGAGCATTGTCATTCGTTCTGAGGCCTATGCTATGTTTGATCATTGGTGCGTTTGCCATAAGAATGCACGTTTAGAAAGTATTTCAAAAGCAGACTGATCCCAGAAATAACACGACTGTTCACTTCCTTGTACATCTATGCAAATATCACAGCCAGATTTCATTCATAGCATACCGTATACAGAATATATAGCATACCGTATACAGAATGCTTTGGATGTGGTCGTTTCTGCAGGGATAGTGTCATCAATGTGTTCATGCATCATGAGCAAGAACAGTGTTACACGTATGTTCGTGTCAAGTTATCGAATCTCACACCTAGTGTAGGAACCTAATCCGAGGAACATATAATAATTGAAAACATTATTTTCAGAAAACTCTGGTTACATAAAGGGTCCAATGAAAACCTATTATATTGGAAGGTTATGATTTCGTCATTACATTTTTATCGGGCGTGATATGTATGTTTGAGTACGAACATTGTTGTTTGCAATACTCTCCCTGTCACAAAGAAATCGGCTTAAGTGTAAAGTATAAAACGACGGAGTGTCTTTGTCCAAGTACAGCAGTCGTCAGCGGCTTTTCATTCACATCACGATCATGGCGGTTTCATTTTATAACGAACGTACTTGAGTATATAGACGTTGTTTGTGTCTCAGCTCACTGTGAGTTCCGAGCACGTTCATACAAAGACTATGCACATTGTCGTCTCATTGGAATATCATATGGAGATAAATAACAAAAATTAAAATAATTATCCTGATCATTGAGGATCTACAGCAGGTGTTTTTAAAGGGACGCGTGTGGATTTTTAATGCATTATTTAATGTGAATTAATGCTCTAATTGGAAATCGAAGAAAATGCATATCTTCCCAAGTTATTTTGTTCTGTAATATTGTTCAGCATTACATTACTTTCTATAAAATAGGCCATCTGATATAAAAACTGCCAGTTTTCTAAAACATTTTCGATGTTAGCTAAACAAGGCGACACGTACTTGCGCATATATGCAAACACGCTGATCATCCCTGTTTAAAACAAATACTTCGCAATATTTGTTGAGCTGAGTTATAAAAGCTAAACCAACGAAAAAATCGTGTCTATTTTTAGTTGCCTTGAAATTCCTCCTGTCTGAGTAAACTTGATTACATAGAGTCATAGACAGACAGACATATAGATACATCTATTAACGTTTCACTCGTAGACAAAAGAAAATATGTATAATTAAAAGTGCATTACAATCGAAAATTGTCTACAATTAATCATTCTGCGATTTATGAGAGACAAGACTATAAATATATATTTTTTTTAAATATAAAAAATAAATTTAAAAATAAAAATATAAAAAGACTATAAATATATATCTTTCTTTTTTTTAAAGAGGAAACAATTGTATATATCAATACTATTCATAAAGAACTACCTGACGCTTGGATGAAATGTTATTGCAGACCTTGGCCACATTAAATGCAAAACGTTAGGATGGAGAACAATTCAATAAATTTAT
This sequence comes from Lepetodrilus fucensis, assembly GCA_032361325.1. NCBI lineage: Eukaryota > Metazoa > Mollusca > Gastropoda > Lepetellida > Lepetodrilidae > Lepetodrilus > Lepetodrilus fucensis. The sequence continues at coordinate 9,930 of JAUTBV010091375.1, read as the reverse complement.
GACAACAAGATACTTCATTAAAATGTGACAACTTTTGTTTACATGTATCTAAAAGGTTTACTCTGATATTATAGTAAATTGAACATTTTTTTTAATTAAATATGGAATTCGTTTTCAACCATGGTAGGGCAGTTGAAACGATGTCTTTCCGTTAAAATACATATTTTAGTATCTTCCTGTTACACTGTAGTGTTTATTTATGGATTTAATTATTGTTGGCGTCCTAACCAGAACATCGTCACATTGAGGCACGAACTCGGACCGGGTTTACGTTGTATTCACACTGTGCCAACAACGGTGTTTACATTTTCTATTAAACTTAGACAAATCCTTTGTCCAGTGAACATGGTATATGTGTGTTGCGGTGATCAGGTCAATAGTAAAACAGTGAAATAGGTATAAATAGAAGTCAAAACCAGACCCGGATTTTCGAAAAGCCGCTTAGAACTCGTCTGTTTAAAACTCAGTATAAAAGTGCGATTTTATTTTTTTGGGAAGGTGCAGGTTTCAGTTAACATTTTTTTCTCTTAGAAATGCAAATTTATGACTCAGAATTAAAAGTTATTTTAGTGACTAAAGTTTGTTTAGGGAACTCGGGCATCAGTTTACTCTTGAATATAGATTCTAGAACACAACATTCAGTTTCCTTTTCTAACTGTATAAAACAACTATTTATCTGGATTGGTAGTTTAGGTTGGTTTGTAAAATGGTGATATCTTTGTGAAAGTTGAAGGCAATTGATTTTTATGAAACAAATGTTTTCAAAAGTTATTTCTGGAAAATGTGCTTATTCAAAAATGTTGTATTTGTCAAGGACTATTCGTGTGGGAGCCGGGATGCTGGTTGTGGGTATTATCCCGTGGAGTTATGTAGCTATGTGGGTCGGCATTAGATCTACAACAGTAGTAATGATGACGTATTTTGTTTTACAGCCAATCAGGTGACAGCGGAGGCGTTCCAGTTTTTGGACAATTACATCGGGTCAGATGAGGAGGGGGTGGAGAGTCCGCCCATGACCCCCGCGACCACCTCACGTGAGTAGCGCCCCACCCCATCCCCATCCCCATCCACACACACACATACCCACACGCGCACACAATTATCATTTATTTTCCAGTTTATCGGTTTAAATTTAACAAATAATAATGGCTTAATTTGAAACTTAAGAACAAATATATAAATAAATAAATAAATACAAGTAAATTATACCGGAGAATATATTAATTTACAACAAGTCGCTTTTTAATTATTATCTTTAAACAGATATTTATCTAAATTTCACACACACACACACACACACACACACACACACACACACACACACACACACACACACACACCGTCACCCTCTATGTGGCTACGGTGTCAGTTGCGTATAGTGCAATATAACATGATCCCTGTGAAGACTGTTTGCCTTCAACGATTCCGAGCGTTCTGTTTGCTTGGATTCCCCATCCATAACTAATTGCTAGATGCACGTAGGAAACGGCAAACAACGCAAGGTATTCGACGTGAGATCCAGCTACAATATAGGGGAATGACAACGAAACCTAAAACAATATATGCAGTATTTCAGTGCACCCCCATTTCATGAAGGTGTCGAAAAGGGTCTATTCGTATACAATAATAAGTTACATTAAATAATAACATGTCTTGGTAAAACGATGCCCAGCATGTTATCTAAATACACACATGCACGGCACTGAGATTACGAAACCTTTTGTATATATAGTGGTGTGTGAACAAAACGTTTTTAGCATAAAATCGTACTCAAAAAAAAGTTTCGTAATCTCGGGACCCGATTTTCAGGGAAATACTTTACGAAATTCAAGCTTCCTTGACTATTCCCGATATTTATAATCCTTCCTGTTTTCACATTAGTTTCTGTACTGGTAACAAATCGGTTAATAAGGTTGGACGGTGTAGGTCACTGCGTGTCAGTTTGGGTCAGTTGCTAGGATAAAATGTCTTAGGTCTAAATGTGTTTAAACAAATACCAAATCACTTTAATCAGAGAACTACGCAATTACCTGGAATCGTAAACCACGTACGAGTCTTTCCTTGTGTATATAGTGTAGCTAAGCTACGTAGTGTTCATACATTATTAGCCCTACATAGTTTACTATCCCACATAGAACAGATATATACATGTATATTTTTCTAATATGTATAACCCTGTCGACAATATTATAGTCATATATTCTAATGTGACATTTTTTACATTTCCATCAGCTATTCGAACTAAAATTATATTCTATATTCATAAAATGAACAGTCACCAATAATTATATTACTAGACGTCAAAGAGTTCACAATACGGCGGAAATATGTAATGTTATGTTCACAAAATAATCTAGAATTCAATGAGAGAAAAAAGTATGAGAATACTTGTTCATTCCCAATTAAACTGGACTTAATTACTAGTATACTAATTATGGTAACATGGGCATACAATTATGGACGTAATATGTGTCTCCATAGTATTTAAGATACCCGTAGGGCGGACCTACAAAACCCATAGGGCGGACCTACAAAACCCGTGGAGCGGACCTACAAAAGGCTAGAGCGGACTTTACTGAAAGGATTGCGGTTTCTCTTTCACAGGACACAACCACAACATTGTCATTATCGTGTTCACCTTGTTCTTGTTTCTCAGCTTGTAGTAGATCTACTTTGTGAGGCCGATCTGTCATTGTTTGGGGAAATACCAGTATTCCGAGTATCCCAAGTAATCACGTGACCCATCCAACCCGTTTAAATGAACCGCATTCTCACACACTCTCTCGCCACGATGTACCGATGAACCGTTTCAATGTTGAAAATATTGAGATAAATACATAGATAGTGATGGACTATTGATGGGCTATTTCAATGTGAAGAACATTGTGATAAATAGGACAGATTGGTATATAATGTAGGCCTACAGTTAATTCGTGACTTGACGAGTATATAAATTGGGAACAATAAGCTTTTATAAATATTGGAAATAATAATAATATGTTTACACAATTTCAACTGAAAAACAACATACGACATGTTATGAGAAAAATCAACCGCTTATAATGTCTCTACATTACATACGTTTTAGTCTTTTTAAATTTGATTTATTGGGAATATCAAATAGGGCGACCAATGTAATATCGGATAATCACATTATCTCACGGCGAAATGCACTATCTCATATTTACTTAGCTTCACTCTGAGTCTCTGAGAGACCAACGCGAAGGAACCATAACTCTCTCTAATATCTTAAGTCAATATGGTTGACTGTACTTAGTTACCCCTTGTAAAGTCCTCCTATATCAAACATTAAATAAGTGCAGGACAGTACCGTGAATATGTATCGATATGTCACGGTTATCGATATCTAAAATAGTGTTATCGAAATATAATGGGTCTCAGTAGGCCTATGTTGTGGTTATCGATATGTTACGATTTTCTGAATACTAAAATTATCGATCATATGTTGCAGTTCTCGATATTTAACGATTATCGATTTGGTGTTAAGGTTATCGATGTTACGGTTATCAGTATGTCATGGGGTTTTCAAAATGTATCAGGGATTACTGCCATTTCAGTGTCGGGTAGCCTTTTCTGGATTGCAGAACAGTACAAGTAGACTAGGCTGCGTGGGAAGAAGTGGACACAGCCGTGGTTCATAATGATTACCGTAACACAAAGTTGTCGCGGTTTCTCATCCCAGTTTAAACAGACTACCACGATATTCCTGAAACTCTGTCGATAACGAGGATACATCCGTGCACAATCACCGAATATAATCGCTGAAAAATACGTAGTAGCATTTACCACCATCCTCTGTTGCACATCCTCGAAAACCCAGGCCCATTATGACTACACTAACCTTGACGGAGGTTAGTGTAGTCATAATGGCCTGGGTTTTCGAGGATGTCTGTTACATGGATGTGTCTACTATTTCATACGCTACAATACAGTTACGATGGTCGTTGACGGATAGTGAAACTCTGTGCTCTGTACGTAAATAATGGCATTGTACTTGTGGTATCATGTCTGATTCAACACAACATATTTAATATTCATCCACCATAGTAAAAATGATTCTGTTAAACCGAATAAACGAAGCGCGTGATTTATCTAAAATTTCATGCTAAAAAATGCATATCCTGCTGTTTGTTTTCCTCACAGCGTTCACACAAATAGCTGTTCATCCTCTCAGCATATCTGAGAATAGAGGTGTCTTTGTTATCGGCAATGTTCGGAGCTTTAGACCTAAATAGCCAAGGAATACTGTGCATTTCCACCTCGGAACTCGAACATCCATTCATTCTTTGATGTCCCGCTAGCTATGATTGATCGAGTCTGCTTAGATTTATTTACTTGTTCATAAGAGAAATCATTGAAAAGTGGAAGTACATATTTTAGAAATAACACATGTTGAAGGGTTTCTTTTTTTATTATTCGATTCCATAATTGTTGACTTTTCCTCCCTAGGTCAATCTTTTAAAGGTCGTGTGTAAGAGAATCGGTCTTATTTTCATTTTCTGTGAAAATAAACACAAGACACGCATGTGTGTTATGTTGGGTCAATGAATAGATTACGTTGTATTAATAAAACGTTTTAAAAATGGAATCGCAGTTGAAGCCGCGTGTACACATTCTATACGACAAAGTAGAGTCTGCGGGCACGTTTCAGTATAATGAGCATACTACACTCAGCGAAATAAATTCCGCACACAATTCTACCAACCCGGAGAAATATCTGTCCCAAATAGGAATAATAATAATAATGTTAACAATTTATATCGCGCCAATTCCACGCTCGAAAGCATGCTCGTGGCGCTACAGTGTATTATTCCTAGGTAACACATAGTGTTCTTGTTTCTAATACGACAATCAGATAATACTATCCTAAATTGACATAATTTTGTGTTTTTCAGGTTACTAGTCCACAACCTATCTCAGTGGTAACTTTCGCCAATCCGTGACGATGCTTCCTTACCTCGCCATTTCGTCAACAAGGAATGTGTCCAGTGTGTCGCAGCGTCCCTTGTAGAGAAGGACCACTATTGTGTCAAAACTGGCTCCAAGTCTAAAGCGAGTCTGCTGTTTCTACAAGAGAGGTCCAAAAGCAATGGTCACCCGCCTCAATATCAGAAGAATAAGAAGAAGAGGAGGAAGAAGAAGAGGAAGAAGAAGAAGAAGAGGACTGTGGAAGTTATACTACCTTTCTAATGCATTAATGTGGAACAACATTCAAACTGACCTGAATATATTTGTGAGATTGAGAAGATCAAACTATATTTTTGCCACACCACAAACACGCATGCAGTGATGATCATATTGAGAAGACCAAACGGTCCCACATTTGTTTTGTGTAATGCATTGATGTCAAATGTTCTTCAAACTTTCTTAGATTCTGTAAAGAAGTGATGGTGAGATTGAAAAAGATCAAACCACATTTATGCATTATCAAACATTTTCAAACCTTCCTCAATGGAAATAATGGTGAGATCAAATGTTCTTCAGACACTCCTGAAGGGATGACTTGGTGAGATTTGAGATGGGAAGTGTGTGTGTGTATGTGTGCGTGCGCGCGCGTGTGTGTGTGTATGTGTGCGTGTGTGTGTATGTGTGTGTGTGTTCTTTGTATCCAATGTGCCTCGTGTTGTGCACATGCATGAACTGCTGAAGATGTCAAGCTGGAATTGGACTAATTGAACAGATTGAACTTTCATAATCTGCGCATGTCCGTTTTCTCAAAGTCCTTCCTGTTCGTCCGCCATTATGCATCCATAGACGAACAACTCTGAGTGTCACTGGAATGTTTCTTCTCTGAAACCAATGGTTGTGTTCAACCCGATATTATTTTATCATTATGTACATACAAATATATTTAAACATCATAATAAAATGGCATGAAGTGGTTTCTTTAAGTTTTAAAAAACAACATGTATTTTTTAGGATACGTATAATATATAATACTCTAGTGATATACATAGCAATAGATTTGTAAACATATATGTATCCTTATAGTAAAGGATTGTAAAATATACACCCCTAACTCTGAAAGTAATCAAAACAGCAACGATGGGAGTGTTTTGTAATTCATAGTATTATTGTTCGTGCAAATGGATAAAAATACAATATATTTTCAAACTTATCAAGCAAAGCTACCAGAGACTATCCTAAATATATTGGCAACACGAAACATGATTTAACTTTATATTTTTCCATTTGACCACTCACAGTGGAATATGGTAGGCCTACAAATATTTGACTATTAGCTGCTAACAGAGCATGTTTTAAATACTTATGACAAGAATTTACTTAATTTAATCTTGACATATCTTGATAATCTTAACATGTAGTGTACTTATTTCATATCTTTAGTATTTGTAAATGCTACATTGATTGAAATATGTTGAACACATTTAGGCAATAAGTAAAACAAAAACTCATATACCAATCGAAGTATTTATTATTTTACAGAGAAACGGGTTATTTTGGTATTAGGTCGTAATGTTGTGCCAACATTGACATTGCTTGATTGGTGTACGCCGAAGTCGGATCCACCTCTTAGCTAATTCACATGTATGCTTGAATCTTGAGAACAATTATAAATATATTCGACACAGAGGTGACAATTTGCATGTCTAACCTACAATATCAGCATTATATATGTTAGTCTTTTATTATTTTATCCATCAGCTAAGCATCAGTGTGTAAAATATCTTGTTTCATGAAAACGTGACGAGCATATCCGGGTGCTTTGTTAATATAGTAGAACCGATGAGAGACTGGATGATGTATTTGTTTATATATTTATATGCGTACTGACGACTGTATCTCATTGTATACACAACTGATATATAATATAACGACATCATATATCTTACAATGAAAGTATATTTTATACAAGTCTATATATTCCTCTCTTTATCAAAATGTATTTCTCGTCACTCCTGTTATAATAACATATTATTCGATAATATTAATTGAATAATATAGTATCACCAGGATGTCGCAACTAGCACTAAATCCCATCATCGAAAACCCAGGCTATTATGACTGCACTAACCTCCGTCACATACCCTGGGATCACTGCCTATATAGAACTCCGTGTTCTCAGATGAAAGGTCAGGCTGAATACATTACATTATAACCAATCAGAGAGCTCCAATGCTATATCTAGACATGTAAGTGTTGCGTGCGGGTTACGTGTGCTCTAAGTCTAAACATATTGACCCGCGTTGAGCAGTGGAGCTCTCTGATTGGCTGTAATGCAGTCTAGTCATAATGGCCTGTGTTTTCGAGGATGACTAAATACATGATCGATCCATTAGTTAATAGTCATATACCCAGCTTATTGAATATGACGATACCACAATGTCGATTAAATACTAGTAATCGATTATCGATGATGCATCACTGTAATAACTCCTGTGTCTAGTCCAGCCCATCCTCGAAAACCCAGGCCATTATGACTACACTAACCTGTCAACGGAGGTTAGTGTAGTCATATTGGCCTGTGTTTTCGAGGATGAGTCCAGCGAAGATGTATATGTATACTTATACTATGCAGAGAGATTGTTTATACGGACTGTCCCACTACTCTATTACGATCACACATATTCATGTTCACTGGTTTTTATATAGCCTGACTTCACAAGCATTTAATCAAAGTATTCATGCTCATGGATTAGGCCATACGTGTACACATATTACATGTGTGTGATTCCTTTTGTTGTATTTGATATAATAAACAAAAATAAAGATTTATTAATGAACACTATGGAATTAGCTTGTATTCATTTGACAGACCGCCTCGGTAGCGTGTTGGAAAGGCACATGTAGAAGCAGGGTGTGTGCATACAAAACATGCCAGTTGTCATAATTACAGCAATCTTGAATGAGGAAATAAATAATAAAGAACTATTGTACAGTAACATATAATAAAGGACAGGAATCCATTCTAATATATGCTCGAAGTGACACATGTATATGCAGAAAGATACCTCTGGGAAGATGATTGTCTCACCACGAGATCAAGTTTCATCATTTTGAAACGACTGAATATTTTACGAGCGCTTGATGCGCTAACTGGAATTTATGCAATGACATCTCCGGTTGACCAGCATGGAGAGAGTTAAATGAACATCTTCATACACATCTCTTCTTCTTTTTTTGTTTTGTTATATGGGTCCTACATTTTATATGGGTAAGACCTTGTATGTGACATTTTTTGTATGGGTATGACATTTTAATAACTTATATAGCTTTGGTTAGCAAAGAAAGCTAGAGGAATCACAGCTTGAGCTAGGTGCGAGGCTGTCTGTTAATAAAGCATAGTAACTTTTATTTTTAGGACTAGTTCCTAGCTATAGCTGCAAAGTACATTCACTTGGCATACATACAATCATGTTTGTATTTCCAAAAAGCTTTCCACCGCTGTGTGGTTGACAAATCTCCACTGCAACTTTACAACTTTTGGGTGAACAAATCGTGCGTAATTAGTCTCAGATCGAAATTCGTTTGTTCATTATACAGGTCTATCAGTTATGCTAGTATGCCTTTAACCTATAAAATGCATTCACTAGTAACTATCCATCAATAACAATTATATACTAGTAGCTTTGTCATTGACAAATCTCCAATGCAACCCCCTCCCCGATAGACTGCTTATAAATTCATCATTCAAAGGGGAAGTAACTCTAATGTTTGCTCGAATTGTAATGCATCACAGACAAGATAAATAGCGGAACGTTCCCTTATTTAACATAAAATATCATTTGTTTTATAACTATTGAGTGCTGGGGGATAAGTACATAAGTAAATAAACACTTTTGGGTGAACAAATCATACGTAATTAGTCTCAGATCGAAATTCGTGTGTCCATTATATAGGTCAATCAACCGTGATATTATGCCTTTAAACCCACCACATTAAAAAATAAATAATAAAGCTATTTTTTGAGAGACTAATAAACTGAATGACCTGTTTTGATTTTAAAGGAAGTAATGTGTTGGTTAATGGTTATATATACAGTGTATTTCAATTATAAATGTTCATTCCCATTCTTAAGATCATTGAGTAGAGTAAAATGAGAATATTTTGTTTAATGTCCAATCCAGTTACGTGGTTTTGCCAGCAACGATATGGTTATTCTAAGATAATGTACATAAGTATAATAAAGTAAGATCAAATTGTTTGCATAGTCGCTTTGATTCGCGGCCTATCCGCCCGAGAGACAGAAAAATAGTGTTGATTTTTAGATGAATGGCATATAATCTATGGTGGCAAATACATGTAATTAATTTTAAATGAGCATATCTGGATTGACACGCAATTAACAATGGGGAATTAATAAAGAAAAGTTAGATTAAGCATAATCTCAGCGACTAGACTACAACGGATTCGATCATGTGTATGTGAATGCGAGTTTTGCAGGCCCAGTTATTCTGTACTTTCTTTTAGAGTTGTCGTTCTTGTGTACGGGGGCGCTCTTCCCAAATACGGAAGTTCAATTTTGTAGATACACGTGTTTGACAGTCGATGGCAGTCTCGTTACGTAGGCTTCGTTTAGTAGTAATTAGCTGATCATATATGCTGTTGAACAACAAGAACTATCCACCAACATAGAGAGTGCGTTTTGAGTACTGTGTAGGTACACACGATCATGTATGATGTGAATACCGTTTGCAATCGCACGAAATTTCCTTGCCGAGAAAGAGCCGAGGATAGAAAAATTATGATTTTTGTCTTGATCAGTTGATGATCGGCTAATTATAATTTGATCGATTATTGTTGTGAAAAGTATTCATAGATATCAATCAAATATCGTCATATGTTATAATGTGAAACAATATTATATGTACTGTTTAAAGGCATAATATCACAGATATTTATGGTTGTTTTGGACTAGTTCTTAGCTATAACTGCAAAGTACATTCA
>JAUTBV010091364.1:0-18324 GCA_032361325.1 Lepetodrilus fucensis | reverse complement strand
TGCTATGGGTCTCTATAATATTGGCGACTTTAATTGGGCTAAGCGAAGGCGTCGATAATGTCGCGCAAGTTCGAGAAAATTTGACGGACCCGTTGCTTTATATTGCTGGATTGCTACTGACAGCCGGGCTTCTTCCGATGCATATTACGGGGCTTTTACACGGACGTGAGCAGCTCTGGATTCGCATGGGCATACGGATCATCAGTAGTTGGATCATCACTGCTTCGGTACTCGTACTCACCTTGCAATGGAGCGGAATACCAAGGGACTAGAAATGTAAAAGAACCGTTTAGTACGCTCCAGAGGAAGCTTTACCTACAAACGATGTAGCATCTCTATTCCTTTTTAGGGAGGTTGGCCGCAAACCCCAAAAAAACCGCTTGTGCTACTTCTTCGAACTCTGGTTCTGCAGGATACTCTCGGTCCGAATCCTTGCTGCCCGCAATAACATCCAATACATCCAAAACGACTTCGGTCCGTGATTTCTTGGGATTATCACCTCGATAGGGTTCAAAGGTATTCTCATTCCTTTCAGTCTGGGTAATAGAGCCACTCCAGACGGAAACACCACGTTGAAGATCATAAATATTCGAAAAAGCAGTCACCTCGGTAATACTCTGCATGGAGACGCGTACTCTATCGGTTTCCTTCTTGTCTTCGTAGACGGAGCTTTCATCCCGAGTCTGGTGCGACTCGTGTTTTTCAACCCGAGACATAATTAAAAAACGAGCCGGAATCTTGGCTTTTTGTAACAAACTCAGATCGTTTGGCCCCAGCGTAGCGCTTACCCGAAAATTCTCCAATATATTCGGGTATTCTTTACCGATCTTCTGCTTTAATGCACCCGGAGAGACTAGACGAAACTCCTCCCGCTCATCAACAATCGCACGATGGAAAACTTCGGCTAATTGGTTTTGTTGTTCCGGCGGAAACTCAGCAAATGTTGAAGTCACACCAGCAATCGCCAGGCCACCGGCCATCACGGCTCCATAGTGGAAACTCTTATCGTGCTGCAAACCAGCAACACGTGGCGTACAAGCAGAAACTTGTATTAGAAGAACAATGACTAAACCTAATACCAAAAAATGCTGAGCGTTTTGTATTGTTGCTTTCATGAGTTACCTCGTCTTGATTGGTTTCTGTTTTTTTAATAACCCTCAATCTCTTCCTCTCCTTTTCACCCGCTCGGGTAAGTAGGGATTTCCCCGACGGGGAAATCCCTTTGCGAAAAGCGCGAAAATATGTTAGCGAACTTAGGTAGATATCGGCCCGGCGTGCGGCACTTGCCAATGGAAAAACCTTTTATCCTGCGCGTTGCGCGCCTTAGTCCAACGCCTGGCTGAAACGCTGAACACGATATGGATCAGGAGCTTAGTCGGGGTTTTGCAACGCTAGGGGATATTCAATGATAGACAAAAAAGGGCCAAAGTGGGAGTTCCGCAGTCAGTGTCTTATTTTCGGACAGACTCCCAGTATTTAGAAGCGCTGGTTGCAATAGCATTTGTTGCATTCCAAATACTCATACTAGGGCGGCATACTTCCACTCACTCCGGAACCCATATAAGGTGTTTTAGGTTATTGGATGAAGTGAAAAAAAGATCAGAAAGATTCCCATGTTGTTCACTATAACTTTGGATTGAAATAACCTCTGGTGAACGTTCACTGAGCCCCGTAGTGGTGGTTGCAATCGCACTTGAGGCATTCGAAGGAACGGCAAGCAAGAGCGAAGTGGTTTCTCCAAGCGGAACAGCCGGGGTACCAGTGGGGCCAGATGGAATAGTAACCCGAAATGCGATCCAGGCATCGTCTGGTGACCATGCCCCTCCGGGGGCCAGCGTCCAAATATCAGAAGCAGAAAGCTTGACTACCTGACGCAGATTACCCCCATCCAGATCCATCCCCCATAATTCGCGAACACTCCGACCAAAAACCAATTGTTTGCCATCATGACTGACCGAAACCCACCTTGGTCTTGCTTTTTCATCCTCAGGAAAACGCTTTATAGTACTGGTAACAAGTGTGGAGTAAGGGTCTGTACGGACAATGCTATTATCCATCGACAGCACCAAACTACCATCGGCTAACCAGACAGGTTGTCCCATATTTTTTATTTCTGAAGTCTCAGATGCACTTATTTTTTCTCCGTTTACGGTCCACATGAGCAACCGCCACTTCCCCAATTTAGGGATAAAGCGAGTGATGGCGACATGCTGTCCGTCTTGCGACAGCGATGCACCGGTCAACCTTGCCGACGTAGCGCTTGTCTCACCGCCTGAGGAATAGTAACCGATCTTCTTAGAAAATTTCCCTAATACACTGTAGTTTTCATCAAAAACCGTAAAACAATAGACGCCATCCGCACGAGAGCCTAGACCATTACCCTCTTCACAATCAAGGTCTGGCTGTATTTGCAGAATGTAACGCCCATCCGCTGAAAAGCGGCTAAAAGGGCGGCCTTTTTCCCCTCCTGCCTCTTGTTCTTTTATCCATTCTCCAATCGCAGGAATCTCATGATACTGGCGATCAGACAAAACGAGTTCTTTTTCCGAATCCTGAACTCGTATGCGACCTTTTAATGCGCCGCCATCCGCGCCGGCAACCGCATCTTTATCACCGCTACCTCCACCACAGGAAAGAAGCAGCAGGAGGCTGCCAAGCAGAAACAAGAAACTAAAAACTCTATGGTTCATGTTGTCATTCATCGTCAGTGCCTCTTTAGGTTTCATCACTTTTTTCCATTCATGCCTAGACAGTCATATTACCGTCCCAAAAGTATTGCATTAGCTACCGGCTACTTCTACTCATTCCGCAACCCATACAAGGTAGTTTAACGAGACGAATGAGGTAAAAAAGGCATCAGTAAGCTTTCCATGTTTACTATAGCTTTTGATTGCTACAACCGCGGGTGAACGCTCACTGATATTTTGAACATTGGTTGCAATTGCGTTTGTGGCATTCGAAGGAACGGCTAGCAAGATCGAGTTAGGCCCCGCAGCAGGCAATTCCGAGGGAGTAGGAGTAGCACCGCCAGGACCGGTAAGAACGACCCGAAATGCGATCCAGCCATCATCGGGTGACCATGCTCCGGGGGACAACTTCCAAGAATCGGAATGAGAAGCAGAAAGCTTGACCACCTGGTGCAGATTACTGCCATCCAGCCTCACCGCCCATAGTTCGTTATCACTTCGGAGGAACAGTAATTGTTTGCCATCATGACTGACCGTAATATGGGAGGGCTCTGCTTCACCGGCGGGAAATCTTTTGATTGCACTGTCAAGTGTGGAGTATGGGTCGGTACGGACAATAGTATTATCAATCGTCAGAACCAGACTGCCATCGGTTAACCAGACAGGTTCTCCGATGTTTTTTACTTTTGCAGACTCGTGCGCACTAACTTTATCCCCGCTTAAGTCGTATATCTTCAATTGCCACGTCTTTTTTGTTTGGATATAACGAACGATAGCAACATACTGACCATCCTGTGACAGTGATGCACCGGTCAGTTTAGCCGACACACTGGTTCCGGGCACATCCTCGATATTCAGTGCAAACTTCCCCAAGGTGCTGTAGTTTTCGTCAAACACCGTAAAACAGTACATAGAAAGAGTATCGAGATCCTCTGCTTCACAGTCATTGTCTGGTTGTATTTGCAAAATGAAGCGTCCATCAGCTGAAAAGCGACTATAAGGTTCAGCTTCATCCCCTTCTTGCTTCTGCTCTCTTATCCATTCTTCTACCGCTGGAATTTGGCGATACTGCCTGCTAGGCAGAACCAACTCCTCAGCCCTGTCCTGAACCCGTATGTGACCTTTGAGTGCGCCCCCGTCCGCGTCCGCGCCGGCAACGGCAACCGCATCGTTATCACCTCCATCTCCACCACAGGAAAGAAGCAACAGGAGGCTGCCAAGCAGAAATAAGGAATTAAAAATTCTAGGATTCATATTGCATTCATTAGTCTATGCCTCTTTAGGTTCCATTACCTTTCTTCATTCATAGTAGCGTAACTACTAACGACGGGCACCAAGTGCAACGAGCTATATTCACCGGGTAATGGCTCTACTGAGAATCTATTATTCTTCAGACCATTACAACAGCGATTTGTTCCAGAACCGATGTGACTTTTTGCTCCTGGGAGCCTTTCCGAGATTAGAAGCCATCGCGAGATAACGCTGATTGGAGACCCCTTTTTCCTAATTTGAAAGCAATATTGGGTGCATACCTTTCAGGTATAAAAAAACCGGAGGCTCACGGAGCCTCCGGTCAGTTGTCCAGCCATTAGCGCATATCGCTTTAAGGCTGGAAGGGCTACCCCTTATTGTTTTCTAGATAGCGACATCAACGCTTCACCGATTGTTTTCAGTGTCGTGGAGGTTGCTTCAGAGGCCATTCCAAACATTTTCATATTTGCCTGGAACGAGGCTTGCGCCGTCATAAATGCTTGTGACGATGCCTGTAGCCCGGCAGTATCGTCACTGCTTATATCTGCAGCACCGTCAGCATTCGCAGACATCTCCGCCAAATTCTCCATGGCGGCATTTAAAAACTTGGATTGTATATCCGCCAGCCCCTTCGCCAATGCAACGAGCCAGCTTGCGCCGCCCTTCCCTCCCTTGGTGTTATTCTCATCTTCATCCTCTACTGCTTCCATTCCTCCTCCAGCCGTTTCGCTGCCCTCAGCCACCTCCGCATCCGCACCCGCAGCTAACTCACTCGCTTCATGGCCACCCGCCTCGTTCGCTTGTTGACCCAGCGTGGAAGCATTCATTTTATCCTGTAGCATAGGGTCAACCGAACCCTTGATAGGCCCATAAGCCTCATCGATTTTTGCTTTTGCCTCATCCTTCATCGCCTGAGATAAATCGTCGTTAGAATCAATCTCAGCCTTCAGTTGTTCTACAAAACCGTCTACGTATGAGTTTGACAACGCCATCCCCACCGCCTCTGTGCCATATTGGGCGATCAGATCCGCGATAACGGGGTCTTTTGCAGCAATTTCTTGAAGCTGCTGCTCCGCCTCTACCGGGTCACTGCTTAGCGCGTAATTTTGTGGTGCGGAAGCACCAATTGAATTGTCTGTCATTGTTGACTCCTAAATTTAAAATAAAAAAATATTTACAAACACATCCCGCTATAAACAACACTCCGAACAACTGATTTTCTGACGTTAATCATCACTCTAAAATATCATTCAGATCATCAGGCCTATCCAAGGTGTTAATCAAATTTCTTCACCGGAGTGGTCTCTTACCGGTTTTATCCTGGTTGTGAAAAGAACTTCTGAGGCCCTCTCAGAATGGTTGCCGTTGCCTGAATTCTTTGCCGAACCACCAACGTGGTTCGGCGTACCTGATTCAGGGGCTCGCTTTAGCAATGAGCCAGCATCGGGGCCTAGGCTACTTACTTAGCTGCTTCAGAAGGATCAAGTGTGACGGGCTCAGGCGGCTCAGCTCCTTCTTCGGCAGGTGGAGTTAAGGTAACGACGGTTTGCTGTCCTACAGTATTGACAGCACCGTCGTCACCTACCTCTAAGTCGTAAGTCATGGTGGTTTCTTTTATCCCCTCAGGGGTCTCTTCTGTGATTACCGTTTCTCTTGTGGGTGGCTTGCCTTCCTTCTCAGTGGTCACTGTCGTTCTAGGCCCGCCCTCATGGTTAGGCTCATTTATCGTGGTTATTGTTTCTCCGTCTTTCGTTTCGGTCGTCGTCGTTGCAGTGTGGGTAACATCTCCATTGGGATTCAGCGTTTCCTGCGTCACAGAATGCCTGCCCTCAGACTCTGTCGTGGTTGTGCGATCCGATCCGATCAGATTCCCTTCACCATCAACAACGGGGTTCGTCTTAGTAGTCGTTGTTGTCGTTTGCCCTTCTACAATATTGCCCTCTTCATCACGAGTCGGATATTCATGCGTCGCCTCACTCGATCCACCTTCATATTGCTGCGTTTCCTTAGTTTCAGTCGATGCGACTATTGGATTTTGATTTTCGTCTAGTTTTCGTTCTCCATTTTCGTCTACTTCAAAATACGTTATATCGGTCTTGGTCGTACTGGAATTGTCGCCGTGATGTTCGGTTACCGAGTGCTCATTGGGCCTGTCTCCTCCTCGTGTCACATCCGTTGTCGTCGTGCCACCGTTAGCCGGGTCATATACCGAATGTTCAAGATCGCCGTTTCCATGCGTTATGTTCGTATCTCTAAACCCATTTGCTTCCGTGGTGATTATTTCCACTTTCGCTTGTGCTTCACCTGGGGCAATTGGATGCGTTATCGTCTGCACTGTTTTCCCATCCGGGGTGGTATCAACAACCTCTGTCCTGCCGTCTTTGTACGTTATATCCCGGTGAGTGGTGTTACCTCCATTACCGTCGGGTGTAACTGTATAGTTATCATCCGCTCCATCTGGATAATCTATATGTCCCGTCGTAACACCCGTTACTGGATCGGTATCGCTCGTATCGAGTGTTTTTCCATCCGCATGAAGTCTCACTGTGTGTATCGCACCCGTATCCTTGTTCGTCGTTGTCTCTATTTGGGTGCCATCGGCTAGTATTTTTGTCTCTACCGGGTTCCCGTTATGATCCGTAGAGTTACTCACTTGACTTCCTTCTTCTTCACCGGCGCGCCATACACCAGAGGCAGGAGTCTCTTCAGCTTCTGTCTCACCAGTGGCAGGAGTCTCTTCAGCTTCTGTCTCACCAGTGGCAGGAGTCTCTTCAGCCTCTGTCTCACCAGAGGCAGGAGTCTCTTCAGCCTCTGTCTCACCAGAGGCAGGAGTCTCTTCAGCTTCTGTCTCACCAGAGGCAGGAGTCTCTTCAGCTTCTGTCTCACCAGTCGCACTCTCGTCGCCCGGAAGATTAAGTTCGACGTTTTCGCCTTCAACTTTTACATTGGCATTGGTGTCCTGGCCAAGCGCTGTAACGGAAACATTGCCCTCGCCTTTAAACGTAATATTTGGACTTGAATCGCCTGAAAAGCCTTCGACAATGACGGTGTCATTGCCTTTACCTAAATCGATGCTGAGATTCTTTGCCTGCTCGGCAGTATACGTTACCGGCTCACCTAGCTTATTGCCTTTGTCATCCTCTCTTTGTATCGTTACGTTGCCTTTATCATCCACCGACACCCTTAGGGTATTATTTTCCGCGCCATCTGCTAACGTATGTGTAACACCATCGACACCTTCCGTATTCTCATTATTGAAGTTTTGTGTTTGTGCTTGACTCATTCCACCTACACTATTCGCTGCACCCATAATATTGACTCCAGGTTGGTTGTTTGATTTAGTTAATTTTTGGATCGCTGGAATTTAAACAAATTCTCAACGACCTGGGTATACGAGATTTCCCTAGCTAGGGTTTTTATATACAGGCATGCCGAAACCGCTCTTAACCACTTACAGGCATATTAAAGGCGTGTGTTATTTTGTTCGCTTGACGACGCTGTTATGGGCTTATCACTTAATAAGGACTCAATGATATGACTCAGTTGGGTTGGAAACTTCTGCCTTGCTGAGAGAGAAACGCGGCGCGGCAGCATTTATTAGTGAATGAGAAAGCTTCTAACATAGTGAACTTTTTATTATCTCGTCCAAAAGAATCCGCCTGGTGAGAAGCGCGGACTCGTTCCATGTATATAAAAACCCTAGCTAGGGAAATCTCGTATTTGCAAGCCTATAACGATCTGTTTGAATGGACGCTCAAATTCCATTGCTTGCCGAGAGTTATTCCTTATGTCTATCGTCTCTAGCCCAGCTTATAATTCATCCGCATCCTATAAAGGTATTAAGGGGAATAATCCAAAAGGGCCTCTTTCGGACGAGCAACTGCGCACGATGCCGGCACCAGCCCATGTCCGTTTTCTGGAATGGGAACTGGCCAGCCCCAAAGAACGCCGGGCGCTTTTGAAACAATCCTCCTCACAGAACGAAGAGGATGCCGATACGCCCACCCCCTACAATCCCGCAAACGCGTTGGAATCGCCTCCCCAGGAGGCCTACCCGAAACAAAACTCTGCCCCCCGGTTGACTCCCGGTATAGGCGATATTGCCGTTGACGCAAATAATCTAAGGGCGGAAGACCTGAGCAGCAACATCCGCATAGGGTTACCCAACGCCTCCTCAAACGGCGCCACCCTGTCAACAGCCGGGCTGATGGTTCGCCCCACAGACGATACCTATGCGATCACCGAAGACCTGCGTATTCGCCTTAACCCTGGTGACACCCACGGCACGTTTGAACAACGGGTTAATGGCGAGTGGGAGAGCACCGGGATCACCACCGACGTCACAATCTATGAGGCCAGCGGAGCAATGAGCTTCAAAGGGGTCAGCGAATCTGAGGCAGAGCAACTGCTCGAGAGTAACCTCTTCGGTCGTCTCGATACAGACGACAACAACCAACTCAGCACCCAGGAACTCAAAGACGGTCAGGCGGCCAACCTGGTGGGGTATAAAGGCCACGTACTGACGGGCCAGGAATGGCATACCGCGAACGAAGACCTGTTTGGTGGCGAACCGATTTCACGCGAGACCTTTGAGCAACAGCGAGAAGTCTTTACGCCGGCCTCAAAAGACGCCTTTGAAGCGCACAACCGATTTATACAAATCGATACTGACGGCGACGGCCAGCTCAGTATCGAAGAAATCAAAACGGCTCAGGCGAGTAATCTGCTCGGGTTCAAAGGCGCCGTGGTCCCGGATGCTATCTGGGACAGCGTGGGCGCCCAGTTAGCCGAAAAAAACATCGTCATCACCCAAGAGTACTTCTCCCAAAACCCCGGGATGTTTAAAGCCGCGCCACAAGAGGTTTTTGATCAATACACCCACAACCAGCAATCCAATGCCGCCGCCCTCGAAGGCTTTGACCCCGGCTATCAGGAAGAACCCCTGGATCTCACCCTCCATCCTCCGCTGGATGCGACCACCCAATACCGTCTCTATGACGGCACGGTGGTCTATTCCGAACAAGAAGCGATCGAACGCGGCAATCTCTTTACCCGCCTGGATACCGACGGTGATGGTCGCTTAAATACCCAAGAGCTTCTGGCGGGTCAGCAGGGCCGCCTGATCAGCCTGGGGGGCGCACCCGCGCAGGGCCCTCAGTGGCAGGCGCTGGCGGATCAGTTCGGTGAAACGGGACTAACGGCCGACGTCTTTTTTGGCAATGCCCAGCTGTTTGCCGACGCGATGGAGACAGAATACCTCCGCTTTGAAGCCCTGGAAGGCCAGCATCAGCGGGTGCGAGAACAGTTTTTTGATACCTACGCCTACGATCCGGCAACCGATCCCCTGCCCGAGGGGGCGGATCCGGCAACGGCACCCACAGGATATGACGCGCTCTATAGCCGCCTCGATAGCGACAAGGACGGACTGCTCTCACCGACGGAGTTGCTGGCCGGTCAAGAGGCGGGATTGTTGGGGTATGGGGGCACGACGGGTAACGAGGCGCAGTTCCTTGAGATGCTCTCGAATGGCGGGATGACCGGCATCACCAAGGAGATGCTGTATGAAAACGCGGCCTTTTTTGAGCCCGTCTCGCAAGAGCGCAAGGACTACGAATACAAATACGCCTGGCTGAAAGAAAACCGCACGGATATGGCGCCAATGCCGGAAGAGACGCTGCAGGCCATGGCGTGGTTCGGCAAGATTGCTGATAACGGTAGCGTTTACTTCGATGACATGGATTCCGATACGGGTGGATTACCGTTTTATGGAGAAGCGGGGAAAATCGAAACGCCTTCTATTAATGATTACAATTTCGACGACGATTACAGTAGCAGTAACGACAACGATTACGACGATTACGATTACGGCAGCAACGACGACGATTACAGCAGCAACGATAGCGACGGGACCTATACCCCTTACGAAACCGAAACCGATACTCCGGCTACTGAGCTAGCGGAAATGGGGATGGTGCAGGTTGACCCTGGCCGTTTAAATGCGCGTATGGGCGAGAAATATAGCAGCTATCAACGTGCAGAATACTTCTTCTATCATCCCAAATTTGGCCTGATCACAGCCAAGGGTAACTGGGCGCCTAAACGAACAAGCGATCTTCAAAAAGGGTTGGGAATTGTAGTCGGTGTGGCGGTTACGTTTTATACGGGAGGCGCCGGCGCCCCGGCGATGGTGGCGGCCTTCGCAGGAGGCACCGTTGGCGCTCTGGTTGGGGGTGCTGATATAGAAACCGCCTTAAAGTCCGGTGCCATTTCGGCGCTCACAGCGGGTGTTGTTCAACTAGGCACTCCAAATCTGAGCAGTGCACTGAGCTCTACGTTTAATGTCAGTGCCAAAGTCGGGGAAGGAGCCGCTATGGGTATCCTGGGAGGCGCCACAGCGACAGCTGCCACCGCAATCGCATTCCCCGACACGGACCTGAATTTTCAAGACGTAGTGGTGGCGGCGGCGGCTGGGGGTGTTGGGGGTGCTGCCGGGGCCTACGTAGGCGAGGCCGTGACAGGCTCCGTGGCGAACAAAACAGCCGTTGCGGTTACGGATACGATCGTCACCGAAATTGCTAACGGCGAAGGCTTCGATGTCAGCGAAGTCGCCTCGAGTGCGGCCTACAGTGCCGGGACGGCCGTACTGGGTACGCTCCTCCCTCCACTCTCCCAACAATCCTCGGCAACACAACCGCAAGACTCAGAGCCTAAGCCAGAACCCGGGGAAGACGCTGAGGAGGCACAGACTTATCCGTATGATATGCCCTCGCCTTCTACCCCAGAACCCTTACCGCAAGGCAGTACGGGAGATGCCCACGAACAGGGTTATGGCGCTTATATCGTCCAGGACGGCGATACGCTGAGTGATATCAGCAAGCAAACCGGCATCTCCGTAGCCGAACTGGAAGAAGCCAACCCACACATCGGCGATTTCGATCTGATTCGTCCTGATGATGTGGTGTATGTGCCGCTACCCATTAGTTACAGTGCAGCGGATTCGAGTGTAGAAAGCAATGGCATTGATACCAACGGTGTGCAGGGAGGTGGCGGAGCAACGGGTGGTGCTGGGATTGCCGCAGGAGGAGGCTTTTTAATCTGGGAAGGCATTAACGGCATTAAGGGATGGTTAGGCGGACTCGCTGGATCTCTTCCTACATTATCCTCTTTCTTACAAACCGGAACAGGCTTAGGTTTTCTACTCTATCCATCCTCTACAGGTGGACGCACTAGTGAACATAACCTCACCTATACCGCCGGAGAGAACACCTATGTTATTGAAGACTTGCGCATCACCTACAACTCCGGCGAAACCATTGGACATGTCGAACAAAATATAGGGGGTGAATGGGTGGAGACGGATGTAACCGTCCAAGCAAACGTTGATAGGGGCACGGGCGAACTCATAGGCTTTGAAGGCCTCAGCGAAACCGATGCCGCTCAACTGGACGCCCCTTACGTCAACCCCGAGCAAGCACCACTCGAGACAGGGCCCGGCGGGCTGGAACCGCCCGCCGTTGAGGGTTCTGGTAATATGGGGAATCCTCAACCAGACGATGTGGGTAACTACGGGCCCGAGGGTTTTCCGGCGGATGATGGGGTGCCAGATGCGGGAATGATGACGAGTGAGGATAGTGGCCCAAGCTATGAAATAGGCAATAGCGATGGTGGACCTGGCAAGTGGAGCGAGGAAACTATACCTGCCAAAGGTGCTGAGTATCAAGAAACAGTAACCGGCGCTCCAAAGGGCTCCGAATATGTTGTAGAGACTTCTCTAATGCCATCGGGTGAGAAGAAATTTGATGGATATGACCCTGAGCGGAATGTTTTGATTGATGCCAAGGATTGGTCAAAATGGCCGGCGGGCGAATTCTTAGATCAAGAAATAAACAAGGCAAAAAATGACGCAGATATTGCCGGACAAACGGGTGCTACACTTGAATGGCATGTACCCACACCGGAAAAAGCTCTGGAACTCCAAAGAATATTTAAGGAAAATAGAATTAATATTGACGTTAAGGTAACACCCAAATAAAGGCTCACAGGAACGCACAATGAATAACTTCATGAATACCTACAAAATGTACGTCTACTGGGAAAACAGAACCCTCACAGCCAGGGAGTTTCTGGCTTTTAATAAAGGCTTGTTGCGAAAATTAGCCCAATTTGATTCTGTATTTGGCGATCTTTTCATCTGGGGACCAAGCCCAAAACAAAAAACCTGGTTTGCACCGGATTACAGTGACCTTGAAGAAAAGTTATTTCCGCAATTAGGAAGAGGCGTAGAGGTACGTTACCAAAACCCTGATCCAGATGACTGGGGGCTTACCCTGGATTCAACCTTTCTTGGAGGATTTCGTCAACAATACTACAAAACAAACAAACCCGAGAAGGATTTGCGTTTTGTCGGGATTGCTAATGGAAGTACAGGTGGAACTCCAAACTCGATTGGAATAGAATTCCCAGAAGTCAACCACCCTCAATTTTACGAATATGATTATGTTTCAGCCCTCATGAAGCTACTGATTGAGTACTGCCAACCCCAGGAAGGCTTAGTCACCAATGGCCTCTTTAGTGATGTGGTAGAATCAGACGATGTACCAGGTACCACTTGCACGGTTGGCTGGTTAACCTATCTTGAAAATCAATCGGTAGATAAAATCCTGCCTCCAGATATTGAGCGAGAGATTTTAACTACGGGCGGGACCTTGATTACATTGAATCATTCTTTACCTTCTGCAGAAAATGAAGAAGACATCACCAGTGCTATCAGGATTCGTGATACCTTGATGAAAAATGGCTTGCTTTTGGGTAAATAAGTAGAGCCTGCTTAAAAACCATAACCTATTGATACGAAAACAAGTGATAAGGGGTCACGTGGCTTGCTTCACAAGAATATTCATCAATCTAAAACTAAAGAGTAGAGCGAAGAAAGAAGAGCGTTAAATTGTAGAAGTTTATTAATAGACGCCCTTGGCTTTATCCATCGCCTTGCCAGCTTTTCTCATACTCTTGAGTGCTTCTTGTATAGCTGCTTCGTCTTCGGTTTTGTCTTTAACACCTTCCATTTTATCCGAGGATATATCTTTTGCTGAGTTCCTTACCCCCTCAGAAGACCCGCTTGAAGCACAACCAATGCTGAAACCACCAGACAGAATTACGATGAGAGCTAGTTGTAGAAGTTTCATGTTTTTCTCCATTTTTAGGTCAGTTAATTTCGGTAAGGTTTCTAACCAAGTCCAGATCAGTTGTAAATAGGGCTCAAGTTCATTTCTTCACGATACTATTATTATCTGTAGACGGTGACTTGATCCGTTCCTCTTCCCTATAATTGGTGGCGTTGCTCCGAACCTACCCCTATAAAGCCAGCGGTGCAATAGTCTTTATTTTATTATCTTTCGCTCCTCCAGCTAGTTCCTTCGAACTAACGTCTACGCCAGCAAGACTCTCTTCATCGTAGCCAGCAGTTTGTGAAGTTACACCATATGGCTTGGTAGCCGCACTCTCAATACCCATAATAATTTCCTCGGTTGTGATTTGTAAATTAATTAATTCATTTGTTTATGATCAAGATGGATTGAAGCAAATTCTCAAACACATGGGTATACGAGATTTCCCTAGCTAGGGTTTTTATATACATGCCCCTCCCCCTACTATTTTGTATAGGGGTTTTTACATATTTACACGCCCTCCCAGTCGCGTAAAAATAGCCTGTCCTTTTTTTATTTGTTCCTGGAGTTTCCCTAATGAACGCTGTCGTCGGCCCGTCCTTTTCGACCCCCTCTCCCTCTAAAAACGCTACGGGCAATACGACAGATGAAGCACCTTCGGATGAGCAGCTGATGTCGATGCCCGCGCCCGGGCGGGTCAGTACCCTTAATAGATCCTTAGGCTATTAGGTAGGGTGGCATAAGCGCTAGCGCCATCCACCAACAAAGCCTTGGCGGATGTAGGGCGTAACACTTTTACACCACCCCACCTAACAGTCTAACCCACAGAGATTTTGTAACCAACTGATTAGTACGAACTTATCCGCTTAAGGAAGTGCCGTTCGGTCAGTACCCTTATAGACCCTTTAAATGTTTTGAATCAACCTGTTTAGTTGTTGCCGGTTGTTTGTCAAGCAAGTTTATGCCGCCTGCTGTAATGCCCAGCAGGTATTCATGATTCTGATACTGAATTAACACTATACGTTCACGAGCGCCGACAGGTAGTGAAAGCAGGATATCCAGCTTGCCGTTTTTATGTTTGGTGGGATGTATGCTTTTTAACGTGCGCAAGATAATCCATGCCAGAGCAACGACGATAGCCAGTGCAAAAAGCATAAACAATAGTTCATTCATGTAGTTTTTCATGAGGTTTTTTCGCTGTCTCCAGGGTAGCAGGTGAGGTCTTCACCAGGAGGGGTGAATTTACGTTCAGGCAAGGATTCTGTTGGCGTGGTTTTCTGTAGGTCTATTTCTTTCTGAACCTCGGTGGCCCAGAGAATGACCTCTGCGACAATATCAAAAAGACCGCTGGGAACAATGTCACCTTCCTGGGCGTCGGCGAGCAACTCCCGCGCAAGGTGGACATTGCGCAAAATAGGGACGCCTTCTTCTTCAGCGGCTTCACGCATGGCGCGAGCAACGTAGTCCTCACCTTTGGCTGTGATGGTGGGGGCCGGTGTGAGTTCTCGGTCGTAGTCAAGTGCGATGGCAACATGAGTTGGATTGACAATAACAACATTGGCATCTTTCGCCGCCTGTGTGGCACCTTGTTGCGACCATTCCTGATGAGCCTCCCGGCGTTTCTGTTTAATCATCGGGTCACCTTCAGAGTCTTTAAATTCTTGCTTGATATCGCGCATACTCATGCGGAGCTTTTTAGTATGGGAGTATTTTTGGTAACCGGCATCGAGAACCGCAAGCAAGGAGAAAATCCCAACAGTCCAGGCAAACAGTTTGAAGGTGACCTCCCACAAGGCTGTACCTACGTTCGCTGGCTCCGCTGTTGGAAGCAGTAACAGCTCTGGGAGAAAGGCTTTGAAGACCAACCATGCGATATAAAACAGCAGCGCTGTTTTCAGGATGTGTTTGATCACCTCAACAAGATTATCCATGCCGAACATTCGTTTGAGTCCGGAAGACAGGCTAAGGTTTTCCATTTTCGGTTTAATTTTCTCGAAAGTTAACACCGGGCCAATCTGCAGAAAGTCAACCAGAGTACCGAAGGTAGCCACTGGAACCAGGAATATCGCGCTAATAATCAGCAGTGTTTCTATCGCTATCCCGCCAATCAAAGAGAGCTGATGAACAAACTCCCCATCATTGTTTGGCATCGATAATGCCGTATTTAACAGCGCCACAAGGCGTTCACCTGCGTAGCTCAATCCAAACCCAAGTAAACCGATCCATAGAATAAGGACAACGGTACTGGTTACATCCTTACTTTTGGGGACATCACCTTTTTTACGTGCATCCTTTAGTTTTTTTGGGGTTGGTTTTTCTGTTTTGTCCCCACTGTCATTATCAGCCATATCTCTAGTCCAGATTTAAAAGTAGATGTCTAACTACCGCTGAATTTGTTTTTAGCATCTTGCAACGACCATGTTTGTTCATTCATAAGAGGAACTCATCTAGATTATATGTCTAGATAGAAAAACAGCATAGCAATCAATAAAATCCTTTGGAGACCTTACTGCAGGATAGTTATTGCTATTGATGGCAAATGCTTGAGAAGAAGTTTAGATCGGGCATCAGGTAAGGCCGCTCTCTACATGGTTAGATACACCTCCAGTGGGTGGAGAGGCGAATTTATCATTTGTGAGTACAAATCTTTTCATGGAGTATGAGGTTAGTACATTCTCATCTTAAACCAATCGCTAAATACTCCTAAATCTGAAACGCTATGGATATATATACCATAACAAACTTTTTACATTCACGATTGTCATAACTTTATGCGTGAAGCGTAGGAGAACGCGGAACTTTACCAATTGTTTCAGAGACTACCCAATTTCACAAGGAAGTGGGATAGCCTCTGTAGGACCCTTCCTTGGCATCTGGATTTCCGCTTCCATGCAGGAATGACGAGACTGAAAGAAATTCTTAATAATGCGAATACTTTCGCAACAATTAGTATTAAAAACACGAAGTGTGGAGTACAGACATGAAAACAAAGCTTTCTCTCATCGGCTTGGCTTTGCTTACAATTACCGCCTGTGGCGGTGACTCACCAGATAACGAAGACTCATCAAGTAATGGGAGCAGTAGCAATAGTCCAAGTAATGGAACTAGTAGCAATCGCCCAAGTAATGGGGCCAGTAGCAATAGGCTCTCTTACCACGGCTCTTCCTACCCACTTAAAAAAGGGTTGGAAGAATTCTCCGAGCCTAAAGGCAGTCACTACCGCAGTCGTTTTAATATAACCGATGGTGAATACACCTCCGTTCAGGCCCAGGCAGTCGCCGGAAACCTTTATTACACCTGGCTTGCTCGGGATGCTTCTGTCTGGATGTACGGCAAATTCTACTCGCCCGGCTCCACTCAGAAGCTTTCATCAGGCACATTCAGCTATGCTCCAAAAAACGTGGATGTAGATGCCCCCTCTAGAGAACAATCGGCTTTTTTCAAGGATGCTCGAGTAGGTTTTGATGTTAACAACAACGGTAAACTTGACAAAAACAGTGAATTCTTTCGCGTGGTTAGCGGTACCATTTCGGTGGAGATATCAGGGAAAATTTACACAATGACCATTAATGTTTCTCTCGAGAACGGTGAATCGGTCACTGGAAAGTATTCCGGGAAGTTCACCCGAGTGAGCGCCGGCTCTGCAGCAACCCCCGTCGTAGGTACTCAGGATTAGTTATAGACTCATTTCGGTTTGAGACCCCAAGGATGATGGCGCTCCGCTTTGGTGACGAAACAAGGCGTAGAGACGCAAGAATAGTCATTTAGATTCAGGAAGGGACGATAGACAGAAAATACAGGAGCAATTTTCTGTCT
Source organism: Lepetodrilus fucensis (assembly GCA_032361325.1). Classification (NCBI taxonomy): domain Eukaryota; kingdom Metazoa; phylum Mollusca; class Gastropoda; order Lepetellida; family Lepetodrilidae; genus Lepetodrilus; species Lepetodrilus fucensis. Next base: position 1,403 of record JAUTBV010091364.1, on the reverse strand, counting down.
ATTTCAAGTGTTTGAACTTGTCGATGATTTTTCTGAAATCTCTCTGCTTTCGTTGATCAGACTTAGTCTAGCGCTGTATAAAAACAGGGGGAATTTCAAAACTGCGCCTATATGTAAGGCAATCCATTATTGCTGATAACATTCCTGAATCTCATCAGCGATGAATTCCAAGGACATGGCCTGTTTATCCTTAATATAGCGCATGAGATGCTCTCTATTTGGGGCTTTTATGCAACTATAAATTAAGTTTGTTGGGTATCGAATATCCTCGGGAGCCTCTTTTTTTGCACTTGGTTTACCGTGTAAAGTGTTGGATTCATGCTCTACTGTTTTCCCTGATTGGATTTTTTCGATTTCATTACCCAGGCTTTTTCATCCATTCTTTTGCGTATGTCGACAAACAGTGTTGGACAAAAAAACGTGGCTTTTGAAAGTGACGTTACCTGGACCGGAGAGCAATTGTTGGCTATCGCAGATAACTCAACATTGATAAGCAGTGCAGACGGAATCACATGGTCTAAAACTCCCACCATCTCCAGCATGGAGCAAAGCTGTGTTTTACAGCATCACGGGGTACGCTTATTGGAGGGGGTGGCGGGACAATTTTGTATCTAGAGAATTGATCCAGTTAGAAAATAAAAATGGCATCTTCCTCGTTTAACAACGGTTAGGAAGATGCCAACGTTAGCGGGCTGCTACTGGTTCAGGGCTAAAGTAGTTTCACCAGCCCTGCCACTTCGGTTATTTAGGACACTCTTTGGTGTCCGGAGTTGCACAAATCTGAAATTTATTTCCATCGCTATCAGAAGCACCTACGCATTGCATTCCACTACCGCAGTCACTAGTGCTTTTACAAGAATCACACTCTTTACCAGAGCTAGATCCACTACTTCCAGCACTTCCACCACCTTCACCACTTCCACCACTCACTTGTTCAAGCTCCCAGGTGGTTGATTGGTCGGCAAAATCAGTTGGGCGACCTTCGCCTTTCCCTGTGTTGAAGGTCATCTTTTTTCCATCAATGGCAACTAAAGTCTTAACGATCGTTCCATCTTTTATCTTAAGGTCTAGCGCATTCGCTGGTAGACCTGATGAGGTTGTAATCTTTTCTCCAAGAACATAGTCCCCTTCAACCTTACCCACCTTCTCGGGATCTTGAGCACAAGAATCGCTAGCATAAAGACTTTCTACGTAAGTAAACTCCTTTTTTTGGAATGTCAGCTCAAGTTTTATTCCTTTGTTACCTGAAGCAGGGTAGCACGGTGATATCCAGTTACCTTGAATACGGCTTGTTCCTGTATCTGTTCCTGTATCTGTTCCTGTATCTGTTCCTGTATCTGTTCCTGTATCTGTTCCTGTATCTGTTCCTGTATCTGTTCCTGTATCTGTTCCTGTATCTGTTC
>JAUTBV010091353.1:0-13383 GCA_032361325.1 Lepetodrilus fucensis | reverse complement strand
CTCACCCCCCCCCCCCCCCCCCCCATTTAAAAATAACCAAAGGATCATCACAAATGTATGAAAGATTCCTGCTGCAATATAAAACAATAACTAAGCCAAGACTGTTTGTCGCTAGTTTTGTCCATGTCTAATCCAAACAATTGATATAATTATTTTCAGCATCAAAATCATCGCCAGCATCAACTCGGGAGCATCGTCACAGTCACCAGCGCGACCGCCACCGAGAGGAAGAAAAGGAAGCAGGAGAGGCAAATGAGGAGGAGGAAGTGGAAGGAGAAGAGAAATCTCGCAAGGACAAGAAGAAAAAGAAGCGATCTCGGAAAGAAAAACACGACCGCAAAGACAGAGAGAAGAAGGTGAACATTATTTTTAAATGGTTTTATTTGTTCATGTACATTATATCATAAATGGGAATTGGTAAACAGACTAACAGCTAGAATTATTACATATATAGTTAACTGTGTAAAATATAGCATGTTTTACCCCATGATTGGGAATACTTTTTCGGGCACTCTGGGCTAAAAGTTCCAACTTGCCTGGCTTTCAAATACCATCTAATATGTTGTGATTAGGAGATGGAGTTGAAATATAACATAATATGATAAACAAAACATTGAATTCTGTCACAGAGGAGAAGACATGGTGCCAGAGAATACAAGGACCCAGATCGGCCAGAGGACCAGGAGACGACGTCGTTCGACAAGAGGTCAAGGTCACCGCCAGGAGCATATGAGAGTCCCGCGTACAACAGTCCCCCGGGACAGTATGACAGTCCGGCACACAACCACAGTCCCAGTAAGCGGAGGAATTCCCCCAGCCAGCACGAGCGACCCTGTGACAGCCCTCCTGGCCTCTACGACAGCCCCTCCTACGACGAAGACTCCGATGATGGGTGAGTTGGTCGTGTGTTTTTGTGGTATTTTTTTGGCTGTCGTAATCTCTTTTCATTTGTTGGAAGATTTTTCACATAGCTTAAGAAATTTAGCAGAGCCATAGATGACGTTTTTATTATTATTAAACTGTCTTGAAGATCACTTGCAACAATTATTCGACAGTTTGTAATGATTTTGTATGAGGTGTTATATAATGACGGCTGAAGCTAATTCTGTTGGATAAAAACATTACAGCCTGCTAGTTTGGTTCTGACCGCTGGAACGGATCGATATTGATGTAGCTATTCAAGAACTATGTGTTGTTGTTTCAGTAACCACACTCTGATGAGAACCCTATCGGGAACCGGATATGATGGGGAATTCCTGGACCCTGATAACCAGGCAAGCATAAAATAATAGTAGCATTTTTTTTTTTCACTGTAAGGTACTTCCAGCTGCTAGATTGATTTTTTTTGGCAAGCTACGCGGAAAATATCTAGCAGATTTCCACTGCTTGCGTCTGTATCTGGTGATTGACACATTTTGGCTGGACAGAAGTGAGCCTGGTTGCTTAATTTGTACTCTTGCTGCCATATGACATATCAAACGGGCCTACTTTTAATCCAAATGAGAACTCAGAAGTAGTTTGTACAGAGGGATATAATTATTCGTCTATCATCTTTGCAGCTAGAATTTTCTCGCCAAAATATTATAGAAAAATGACATTGTGCATCTAGCATTGATAACCAGTAATTTTGCTTTAATTTATTGAAATTGATAATAATATGCTCTTAAGATTTTGTTGGCATCAAAGCAAATTATGCTAATACCCACATTGAACATGTACAGAAAGCAGGCCACAGTCGAAAGCGGAAAGCTGTTCACATTGGCAGACATCAGAGGCGGCCCGACGACAACCAGGTTCAGAGTCAGCCACGGAAGAAACCTCTGCTAGAAATACCACGCCACGAGAGGCCGCACTGTAAATTTTACATGGAAGGGAAATGTGCAAAAGTATGTGTGTTTTGTAGTTGACTAAATACTAAACTAACAAGTCGTGATATTAGTGCAAGAATCTAGAAAGCGACTTTAAACCCAAGTTACTATTGGTAATCTTTAATACTACAGTAGACCTTGCATATAACGGCCTCGCATAAACCAGACACTCACCTATAATGTACTGAATCTGAAGTCCCGGTCCTGTCTAAACACTAATTACGGAATATGAGTATAACAGAATATAACTGACAAAAACAGCCGGTCCCAATGAGTGCGTTATATGCGAGGTCTACTGTATACAGTATTTACTATTGACAATATGTACAGTAATACTAGTGATGATTGGGGAAGTTGCCATGAGGTAAATGAAACAATCTTGAAAGCAGCTCTTAACTCCCAATTAAAACACATTTAGAGTTACAATAAGAATTGCTCTTTACTATTGGAATATTCTAGTGATTTGAAAATTATATTTTGCTAAGATATTTTTCATCTGGGTAAAATGAAGATGGCTATGAATGACATTTCTTCTTGCACATATGACAGTTTGTAATTTCTGTAACTGAAGTTAATATTAAATTAAATTAACATCTGGTGCTAGTAATACATTGCTGCGACTAACTGCGACCTGACTGGATTTTCAGTTCTTGGGAACAGTCGCTGCGACACCGATCGCACATAGTCTGGGTCGTACACCAAGCAGACTGTTTCACTGTTGACTTTTTATTGTGTTATCACATGACAAAATTCAGTACTACGATTGGTCAGTCGCTGCGATTCCCGCCACACAACTGGAATCGCAGCAGTGTACGGCTAGCATAAGTAATGAGTTGTGAAGGTGGTGATTCATTATAAATACTGAAAGTAATATTTCTTAGTTTGTAGCATAATGTTTGCTTTGTAAACTGAAATTTGAATATTCCTCTACTGTTCTGAAATGGATTTTGAATATTTCTCTGCTACATTTTCTTTGTTGCCCATCTTTTCCAGGGTGCTGGATGTCCGTTTAACCATGATTTCCGCCCACCGAGAAAACAAGAGATCTGCAAGTTCTATCTACTATCCAACTGTACAAAGGGAGACTTCTGTATCTACATGCATGATATCCTTTCAAATTACAATAACCAGCACATTAGATAAGTGTATAACATGATTAATTAGGAGATAAACCGTTCCTATTGCAGATTTCCTGTGAGGTTGTTAACCAGGTGGGAATTTAATTTAACACTGACGTCTTTGTATGTTTACCTTAACTGTTGCCACGTGAATATCCATGCAAGTACTTCCATACGGGTGCCGACTGTTACCAGGGCGACAACTGCAAGTTTTCTCACGACCCATTGACCGACGAGACACGTCCTTTACTTGACAGGGTATGTTTTGAATTTTAAAAACGTTTTTATCTAATAATAATAAAATAAAATTAATTAATAATACGGTAGTAAGGATAATATATCAAATAGTCCTTCATGCTCAAATAATGTATTGCAGAGTGCCATCTCATTTACTGTAGATTGTTTTTCCATTTGGACCAGAAACAAAAAGGCCCATTTACCTGCAACTGTTCTAAATTCGACTTTTCCATTGAACCTTTCAGCTGATGCACAATGAAGAGATGGACAGACCACGGCCATGTTTACTTGGTAAGTTGGGAAGTTGGTACTGCAGTCGTAGATCATTAATTCAGAGCCAAATGTCTTGTGTTCCAACCTACCCCCGTGGAATCTGAAGTTAATGTTGATAGTATACCATAAAGTGACGTCGAGTGGTGGCGCAATGGTGGAATATTGAACTTTGGAGCCAAAGGTTACGGATTCAAGTCCGGTCCCCGGGGTGCCCATCTCCCCTAGGGAAGGGTACAATTCCGAGCTTCGGGTACTACGTTGTAGCCCTTCCCATCATTCCCCACCTAAATATGGCAGGCAAATGTACACTCTGGCGGCATAGTGAGTTGTCTCCCCTTGTGTAAACGTTCTCAAAACGTCCAAAATGGCGGAATGTTCGCTGTAGAGGTTTGTGAGCAATATCTAAACTAAGTTTGGGATTGAATGTCAAACAGATAGGTCCTAATCAGATAAAAGCCTGTGTAGCCATTCAAGAGAAAAGGTTCTTGTTTTGATATGACATCCGTGTATGGAACCAGTGACAGTACCAACTTATATGAGGTGATGACGAGACTATTTGTTGTTGTGAGGCGGAGCTTATGGCGAATCTGATTGTGATTACCTACACCGCCCGCAGTGCTTTGATCTCAAAGTGCCCGGAAAACATGGCCTATGCAGCCAAGGGACACTACGAAAAAAGTAAAGATGGGTCAAGTGGGCTAGGCAAGATGGGGTGTGCCCGGCATCAATGTTTGTGAAAGTTATCTATCCTTGGTCCATCCGTGCTAGTTGATACTAGTTCTAGACTAATAAAATGGCATCAATTTAGAATTGGCGTCAATTTTAGGCATTTTCTGGTTCCAGTTTCACCTCCCCGACATCTGTTGGAAGGTGGTGAGCCACCTAGGAAGATTCCGTCGCTGTTTGAAATTGAAGTATTCCCTCCTGGCCAAGGAGGAAGTCCCAGGAAACCTTTACCAGCATCTCCGTCAGTCAGGTGAGTGCATCCTCTGTCAGTTTCAAATATATTTTTAGCAATAATGAAATAGTGGAAAGATTAAATTGGAAGTCGTCTTTCAAAAGTTACTAACAGCTATTTTGTATTTTGTGATGTCTCGGTTTTAACTTTGTTCATATAATATATGACTTTACATATGACCATCAAATATGGCGGAAATAATTCCTACAGCAATGGAAGCTATTAACTGCTGAAGTTGCCCGATCACGTGCAGAAATAGAATACTTTGATTTTAGTGATTGTAGTGTATGGGTGAAATAATCCCGATGCAAAATGAAGCTCTAATTAACCCTCTCCAGCAGGGAGAGGGTTAAATCAATCATATAAATTAAATAATCTTCAATGAATCACAAATTAGACAAAAAATAGTTCTTTGTTTTCAGAAGGTAAATATTGTTCTATTTCAGGCCAAGCGGCTTCTACCAAGATTCCAATTCTTCGCCTCAAGCTCCCGGGTCGGGTCCTCCCATGGTACTTCCAGCTCCTCCCCAGCAGCAGGGCCCACAAGGCCCTCAGGGCCCACAGGTCCAGCCCGTGCTCAACATGATTGATGCAATACTCCGAGGCGCGCCTCCAGAAGTTGTAGCCAGAGTAGGGGCCCAAGGAGCCAACCAGGGCCCACCTCCGGGGATGCAAGGGCCCAGGATACCAGGTCCGGGAATGGGCCCAAGGGGACCCTTCATGGGACCCGGGTCCAGTCCCGATCGCAGAGACTTCCGAGGTCTCATGGGACCAGGGCCAGGTGGTATGTCGGATATTCGAGGACCTGGGCCCAATTTTCACGACCCCAGAGGACCTCCAATGATGGACCAAGGACCAGGAGGACGAGGGCCCCCTATGGACCATCGTGACCCCAGGGGTCAGGGAGGGCCACCGTTTGATCCGAACATGCAAGGAATGGGTCCCAGGGGACATTTTGGTCCAAGAGGCCCACCACCTGGTATGGACCTAAGAGGCCCACCACCAGGGATGAATCCCAGGGGGCCACCACCTGGAATGGACCTACGTGGACCACCACCACGAATGGATACCAGTTGTCCGCCCCCTGGTATGGACCCGAGGGGACCACCACCCGGTATGGATCCGAGAGGAATGTCCATGGATGCCAGAGATCCTCGTGGGATCGATCAGAGGGACCCTAGAGCGCAGAACAGTTGTCAGGGAGATTCGAGTGACGCTAGGGACAGCAACAACGACCCCAGGGATCAAAGAAGTCAGAAAATGGATGCCGGTGATCCAAGAAACCAGAAAGTGGATCCGAGGGACCCAAGAAACCAGAACATGGATACGAGGGACCCGAGAAACCAGAACATGGATACGAGGGACCCGAGAAACCAGAACGTGGATCCTGTGGATCAGCATAACCCAAATTTCGATACGTCACGAAACCAAATAACAGATCCAAGAGACCATTGGAAGCAGAACAGTGAAACTGTGGATTCCAGGGATCCTAGAAGTTGTAGTTCTAGGGATGGTTATTCCAATGTGAACAATAGGGAGAACGTGTCCGATTCAGGGGAACCTTCCAGTGAATCGAACGCGCCTTTGCAGAGTAGAGACCCTAGAGCTCGAATGCAAAACAGCAGGGACCCTCGGAATATTACGAATGATCAACAAGATGGCAACTACAAAGGCTTGCCGATGAACGAGTCCGACTCCAGGGTGGTCGTCGACAACAACAGTGCTTCAGACGATTCATTAAAGGCGCGCGGCCAGAGAAACTCTCCGCAATACGAAACTGGCTTCAGTCCGTCTGCTCACCGTGACGCGACTGACAAAGACGACAGTGCAAAGCCCTCTGCAGAGCGGGATAAGCCAATGTTGACAACACTCTCTAGTGATAATGATAGCGAAACAAAAGACAATCCTGAAAAAGAATCTGATAATTTGTTACAGAATAGTGAAGATAATCATGAAGCTTCCAAAGGTAAGTGTTTGTTATTTAGGGTTTTATTGTACTAAATATGTTTAGCCCTCTCCATGCTGGATTAGGCACAGATGAAGCTCTTTAGGGCATCTCTGGTTGGTTCCAGCATTGAGAGGGTTAAATTGACCTTTGTTCCTGTGTGCACATTAATGCAGATATGTCCCATAGGTCCAGGATTGTGTGTAATATTTGTCATCGTGTATGGGTGCAAGATTCTCTTGGCGATGCCGAGCAACAGTGCAATTGTCAGTACCAGTCGATGCTTGCAGGTTCATTGCAGCACTGCTCTGCTGCTGTAAACTTCGTTGCAAATGGTTGAAAGATTCACGCAACGACGTTAAAACTCCATATTCACTCACTCACTGCTGTAAACTAATTGTCGCGTATCGGTTAACTTTTTCCGAGGCGACGTAAAACAATACGTTGTAAATTTGCAAGCCATGATATTACGAAAATAAATATTATCTGGCTCCATTTAGGCGATGAGAAGGAAGAGAATGACGACTGTGACCTTGACACAGTTGCTCCAATGGATATTCCCAGTCACCTTCCTCCTACCCAACGGAATCTCTTCATGAGGATCCAACATCAGCAGCATCAGCAACAGCAACAGGATCAGCAGCAGCAGCAGCAGCAGCAGCAACAACAACAACAACAACAACAGCAACACACCAACAATCACGAAAGTCTGCCAAACCTGCCAAGTCTGACCTCCGAACAAGGGGAGACAACTGAGGCCAGTGACGATGCTGCTTCAGAACCGGCTAAAGGTAAAATATCTTGCAACTTGTTCATGGACGGGTCTTGCAAGAAAAGACAGCATGCTAATTACATCATAGTTTATTCAAATAATAATTATTAATCCGATTAAGTCGTTAATTTTGACATTAACTGTAAATATTGTGTGTATTTGATTGCCGCCAGCAGGGTCGAAGACAATGGTAGATGACGACTGGTACTCCAGTGACGAGGATAGTGACGGCACGCCTAACCTGATGGACGTTCTGAAGAATCTGAACAAACAGGTAAGAGGACATCTCACCCCCTTCTACCATGTACGGGTATTATCCATGGTCTGCCAGTGTCAGCCGATGTACACAGGTTTACTGAAAGAATATTTGTCTTGTAAGTGAAAGAATCTTGAACGCAACTCTTAAACCCCAATTAACACTAAATAACAAAAGATAATATAACTCACTTCGTACGTTGTCGTGTTTCAGCCTGTCCCCCCTCCCCACGGCTCCCCCCAGGCGGGGTCCACCTCGACAGCGTCCACATTCAACATCATGCAGATGATCCAGAACATCAAGAACCACACTCCAGCCAACACACAGGAGAAGACTGCGCCACCGGCCGCTCGGCCTAAAGTGGAGGCCTCGCCACCCAGGTAGTCGCTGGTTTCTTTTCATCGTCTGTCTCATCACGTATGGGTGAAAGACTCCCTCTGCGATGTAGTTGTAGTTAAATTGTTTTAATGTGAAATTCAGGATTTGTTTTACTTATGTTTGTAGTATTGCCAAGTATGGGTGAAAGTTTCCCACCGCAATGTAAAACAGTAATTCAATCAGTTGTAGTTTTGTTTTAATGTGAAATTCAGGGTTTGTTTTGCTTCTGGTTGCAGTATTCCCAAGAGACGGGAGTCAGCGGACAGTCAAAAGAGTGGCAGCGTCGGTTCGTTGAAGGAGATAGTGCGCGACTTCTCGAGACATTCCTGCCCCACCAGCTCGAACTGTGCGTACCCTGTGATCGAGGCCGTCCTCACCTCCATGACCTACAGGATCAAGTCATTCCTTCTCAGTCTGGATAAGCCATACTACTCACTCCCGCGTGGCGTCGACCCTCAGGAGAACTCGTACCAGTATGACCCCCGCATTCAGAAGTACGTCTCCAGGATGGGGAAGATGAAGCCAGTGGAGAAGGTCAAGTCCATGCCACCGTTGCCGGTGGAGAAGGAGGTGACGAAGCCTGCGAATGTCGACCCCAGGAGGCAGCACCAGTCGGGCAGCGAGGAGAAGACACCGGCAAAGCCACTCGATCCAAGGTTGCGTCGTGTCGCCGACACCAAAGTGTCGAGCTCCACAGATCAGGCAAGCCCCGTCAGTCAGCCGCCGTTGGAGAGGGCCACGTCGGACCCACGCCTGCAACGAGGAAATTCCAATCCCATGCCAATGTCCCACAGCCTTCCTGTGCGGCCAGTCAACGACCCAAGGCGTGGGCCCATGCCCGAGCCGCGACAGGACCCGCGGAATATGATGCGACAGCACAGTCATGACGGGCTTCCAATGAGACCCAACGATCCGCGGTCGGGGCCCCTTCCTCCGATTGACAACAGAATTGGTCCCGATCAGAGGATGCCGTTCGATCCCAGGATGGGTCCTGGGCCAGGAATGGGATCTGGCCTTGGAATGGGTCCTGGGCCAGGCCCAAGGCCACCTTTCGATAACAGGATGCCGTTCAATCCCAGAATGCCGTTTGGTCCAGGTGGTCCACGGATGGATTCCAGAATGCCGTTCGATCAAAGGATGGGTCAAGGTCCGGATCAAAGAATGGGCCCAGGTCCGGATCAAAGGATGGGCCCAGGTGCAGATCAAAGGATGGGTCCAGGTCCCGATCAAAGGATGGGTCCAGGTCCCGATCAAAGGATGGGTCCAGGTCCCGATCAAAGGATGGGTCCAGGTCAGGATCAAAGGATGGGTCCAGGTCAGGATCAAAGGATGGGTCCAGGTCAGGATCAAAGGATGGGCCCAGATCACAGGATGGGTCCAGATCACAGGATGGGTCCAGGTCAGGATCAAATGATGGGTCCTGATCAGAGGATGCAGTTCAATCCTAGGATGGGCTTAGATCAACGTATGCATAATGAACCCCCATTTATGAACAATCCTAGATCTGGTGGGCCAAGAATGACATTTGGTCCTGGTGACTCGAGGTCATCAGGACCTCCAGGTGACCAGAGATCATTTGGTCCACCAGGGCCAGGTGATCCCAGGTCATCAGGATTCCAAGGTGACCCGCGATCAGGGACGCCGGGTGACTCCAGGTTATTGGGACCTCCGGCTGACAACCGGTCTTCTGGCTCTAAGTTTGACCATAGGTCAGGTGCTATGACAAAGGGCGATCCCAGAGGAGGTGGTGATCCAAAAATTGGAAGTGACCCCAGGTCAGGAAGTCAGAGGTCAGGTGATGACCCGAGGTTGCAGGGATCCCAAAAGAACAGCTCCGACCCAAGAAGTGCTAGTAGTGGTGACCCGCGACAATCTCAGAACTTGCCATCCTCGTCCAAACCAGGCGACTCCAGGATATTGAGCATTGATACCGCCAACACCAGTGAGTCGGAATCCGGCTTGTCTGACTCGCAGTCGAGCGAGCAGCCCGGCAAGAAGTTTGACCACAGGAACGACCCCAGATTCAAAAGGAAGCTGGCTGCAGACTCTGGTGAGAAAAGTGTCATAAAAAAATTCACGGGACAGCGGAAGAGCAGCATGGAGTACAGCTCGCCACTGGGCATAGACGATTCCAAGTCGGATGGGTCGGGGTACAACAGCTACAACCGGCCAAATCCCCAGACCAAGCCGGCTAACAAGGCGGGGCGGGGAAGGACTAACCCACCAGTGAGCAGTGCCACGTCGGGATCAGCCGCAGTGGCTTTGAAGAACTCTGGACAGTCTACTGCCAGCCCACCTGTGCAGCTCCCCGATCTCCCACTCCCCGCGGGGCTGGACCTGCCTCCACTCTCCACCATGATGCCACCACCCGTCCCCCACCCAAACGAACCCCCGCTCAAAGATCTGTTCAAGTCGATTGATCCAACAGCTTCCCCGTTCTGCTGAGTCGTCGGTTTTCTCTGGTGGTACATCTTGCACAGATAACGTCTTGGTGTAAGGTTGTTATCGTAATGAAAACACTTCTGGCCCCGAGATTATGAAGCATTTCTGAGTAAGATTACATGCTTAACTCAGTTTTGTTCACAAATCTCCCATGTAAATTTGGAGATCGAGTCGGAAACTAAACTCAAAATGTTTTGTAATCTTGAGGCCTAGCCCTTGGACTACAAAACTTTTTCAGTACGATTTCATGCTCAAACTCGACATTTACATGACATTCTATTAACAAAACTTTTAGTTGAGCAAGAAAGTTTCGTAATCTCGGAGCCCAGTGTGTATTTCTCAAGTTGTATGGAACTGCAGTTCTTTGATCATAAATATCATGAAGGTTACGTTTCTCTCGTATACCGTGTATATGAAATGGTACTGCGATAGCCTTAATTCAAGACTGTTTTGTGCAAGTTATCACAAATATGTTCATGTGCAATCTTTATTTTGTGAAATCTTTCATCTTAGACATCAATTTGAACGATCAATCATTGCCTTGTGAGGAAACAGTATTGTTGTCGAATCAAAACCATTTCTATCCATAGTATCATTAGCTCAACCAGTCGTACAATCGAGCAAGATTATATGCGTATGTTCTCGGTTGTCATATTGTGCTGAGATAAATGTACACCAAATTTGGCAAACAGTCTGTTTGAACATTAAAAATAGTAATGATTAAATTAGACAAATTTGTTTTACATAAATCCTCGCATAAAATTTGAGCTCGAGTGTGAAATCGTTCTTGAAAGTTTCATAATATCGGGGCCCTGGTTGATCATGTGATGTGTTCATTAATATTATTAATTCCCAGCAACGTTTAGTCCTGTCGTTCAGAAAAGCCTTGGTTTTTTAGGATTTATCCATATTATACCCACGTTGAATTCAGTGAGAATATCCTTGGGTGAAGTCACCCATTGACTTGTATTTTTTGTCTTTCACCACAACTACTACCACTAGTTCTGAATGTACTTAGAGAATACAGATTTGCATCTTATGCTTTTCGATGTCTGTGATATTTTCAATTTGTACAAAAATTAGTGCATGAGTAAAAAGATTGTTACGTTTTTGAGTGCTCCCCGTGTTTTCAGTAGTATTCTTCAGATCTCTGAGTTGTTGGTTAGTGACAGACTGACTAGACTTGCATCAGCGCTATTGTAGCAGTGTCATTTGGATTAATATTTAATGAAGGCCACTACCATAATATCATAAAATCATTTCAGCAATGTCGCGCTAATGATATAGGTACTTATGGTAATGTATTCTTTGTCGTGTTGTTTATTATGAAATGGCTCTATCAGCAATATACTGCAGCACAGGGGGTCCGTTCCACAACAATCGTAGCACTATGAGAGCATGGAATTGCTAAGGAGTTACCATGGTTACGACTCGCAGCGCTAAGATTGTTCTGTGGAACGTGGACCTGTTGACTAAATTTTTTCCATGAACTTATTATGTTTGACATTAACTTGTAACAAAATGGAAACTACTGTGGTGTAAGTGAAATCATTTTACTTTCCATATGGTTATACATTTATCTGTATATTTATCAATATCTGTAACCTATTCAATATCTTAGACTTATTGAAAAATGAATATTCCCATCTATTTTCTGTAGCATGAAGTGCAACAAGTCTTCCCACATATGGTCTGGGTTGTTGGGATGAGTACTTATTCGATAGCTTTGCATCAATATGTGTAGAAAATTGGCAGTGTTGCATGGTCCAATGCCTCGATTGGAAATGATATTGACAATGTTACAAGGCTTGCAATCAAAGGCTAATTTTTTCTTTATTTCTAAGTCATGTCAGTCAGTCAGTCGGTCGGTCTTGTATTCATTAGAATTCACTAGAAAATAATGAATGTACCAGAAATACACCTTTAGTATGTTTTGTGTTGTGATGTCCCATTTGTGTCGACAGAAAGGTGCATAGTGTATTGATTTATATATTGACATATTGTAAATACTCGTGATGTACAAAATGTGCCAATGCCCACAGGACATTATCAATGAAGTGTTCGTCTGCATGTCACAGAATGCCAGCTTTTCAATAATGGAAATCTGGTCAAATTAAAACTTTTAATATGCTCAAGAGTTGTCCTGACTTTTTCTTCCTGAATACAATTAACCTTATGCAGCTGTCAATCTCCCAGGTATTGATGATACCCATCGGCCAATCAGAATACAGGTACACTAACTTGATTAGCCACATGGAAATTGTCCGACAAACAACATATTGCAAGGCTAGCATAATGCAGGTGACAACTTTTGTGTTCAGGTATAAATGACATCGTGAAACCATGTCGAGTGGAAGAAATGCCAACAGGAATGTTCTGTATTGACGCTATGGCCTATCGTCTGTTTGCATGCACACATGGAAAAGCTTGCCATACATTTTGAAGTGGGGGTGAGGCTTCGTGTAAGGTCAATTGCGCCTACTGGCAGATTTATGCACATTACAATGGTAATTTTTGTCATTTCCTGCAATGATGTTAAACTCCATATTCACTCGCTCCATCCAGGGGTTAATTTATTTCCAATGGATGTTGCTTGCGATGGATTACCAAACTAAGTGCCAGGTATATTTTTCTAGAATTGCCATGACAAAAAATTACTGACACTATAAACGTTGATGAAAGTGCCAGGCTTAACGTGTTGCGCTGTGTAACACTGTTAAAAGTATGAATCCAGCTTAATACATTAATGGATGAATAACGCAAGTAGAGATGGTAATATTTATTTCTGGGTTTTCATTCTCAACATGTGCTCATAAACATAAAATGAACAATCAAACAAACAAAATAATCTTGGTCTCTTTATCTGCCATTTAGCGAATTTAAACATTTGTTTGTTGCAATCGCCGAAACGCACCCTGTACTCTAGCCATGACCCTGGCTGTCAGTACAGGTCAGCACGTGCAATCGACCTCTTTCTCGCTTGGCTTTCTATGTAGACGGTCGCAAAATACAGCCTACTAGATAACCCCCACCCCCGGAATAGCAAAAATGCGATTATTTATTAAAGGCATAATATCACAGATGTTTATGGTTGTGTTGGACTAGTTCTTAGCTACAACTGCAAAATACATTCACT